>JAOXYA010096177.1:0-10972 GCA_028565675.1 Sorex palustris
TGTTTGGAATTTCCCCCCCAACAATCAGAACTGCTGAAAGGCATTGTGAAATAATTTGTTTTCTATTGCTGGTTATGCAGATCATATGATGTTGTGCGGCTGCTATAGCGGCCACGCGATTTTGAATTTCTGATATTTTCCTGATTAAGTCTGGAAGGATTTCTGCTAAAAGCCGATAATTAGGAGATTGGTTTGTGTGCCTCTGGGGCCATGGCCTTGCCAGAGAGTTGCTCGTGGGGGGCAACTCATGGCCTCGGTAGGGTGTGAAGCCAGGATGCCCACCTTTAAGTGGCACAAATCTTCAACTACTCTTGGAGTGTGAAAGCAGCAGTAACTACAGCTCTCTCTGTGTTTATGATGTCCTGCAATTTGATCTTTTTTCTACATTTCAACATATTCGTGTGTGTGTGCGTGTGTGTGTGTGTGTGTGTGTGTGTGTGTACTGGTGTGGATGACAAATGATGTATTTTAAGGGGAAGCAGATAGTGAGCTGAGATATACTAGTAAGAGTGATCTTACATAGAAATTAGCTGCTTAAGAAAACCTGTGAACACCCAAAAGGAGAGAAAGAACAAAAGGGAATACCCTGCTACAGAGGCAGTGTGGGATGGGGGATGGGGTGTGGGAGGGATACTGGAACCCATGGTGGTGGAAAATGGGCACTACTGGAGGAATGGGTGTTTGATCATTGTATAATTGAAACCCAAGCACAAAATATTTGTAAATCTACAACTGAACCTCATGGTGTTTCACTAATAAAAATTAAAGAAAAAAAAAGAAAACCTGTGAAAGATTGAATGAATTTTTACCCCAAGTATACTACCAAACATGAGAAATGTTAGTTATTGCCTCCTGGTGACTGCTTTATTGTAAATGTATCACAAATTTGTAGAATCTACTGCAATTTCCGTCTATCACACATTAACTCTAGAGATTGGTCCTGTGGATTAATGGAATGTTCACAGATTTCAGTGAGTGTATTTTCAAAGTGAAATCACTGAAGCATTTTGAGACCATGCCTGACAAGTTAAATAAAATGAATACTGTTCATTATTGTTTATATCTTTTTTTCTGATTGTCATGACTCCCAATGATGGCAGTGATGAAAAATTTAGGGAAAATGCTAAAGAACTAAAAATTCCCAAACCATAGTCCTGATGGATAGCACTGCGCTGTGACTTTTTTTTTAAGTTTCTGGTATTTTGGAGCTTATAAATGACAGAAAGAGATGGTTGCTTATTTAATGTTTAGAGATAGAGGAAACTTGATAGGCTGTGAGAGAATCTCTGAAATATCTACATGATCCATTCCTTTGAGGTAAACTTCCGACACTGACTACAGATGTGGGTGGGGGAGGGGAGAGCATATGGCACAGATCCTGGAGCTGAAAACCCAGGATTGAATCCTAGATTACCACCTAAAACCCTTGTGACTTTAGGAAAGTTACAGTGCCTTTTTTTTTTAAAGTCACAGAAAGTTAGTGACCTTTCAGTGTCTCTTTACTCTTTTAAAAAAGTGGAGAGAATGTTAATATTTACATCATACTTTGGAATAGTATTGTTGGTCTAACCCTTTTACTCATATGTGTATTCCTCATTAGGAACGTATGAAAGGAAGAGAGTTTTTTCTCTGTCCCAGCATTTGACATTCTTGTAGTTCATTTAAGGCGATAAATTAACAAGTAAAGAATCTCACAGTTTCTGGTTATCCCATGAAGTGACTCTGCCTGACATGTGATAGAGAAAATGTTCAGAAAAATTTCAGTGATTTAATTCTGGCAAATTCTTTTATGGTTTGGGACTCCTTTAGAAATATTTTTCTTTTACCTATGGTGGAATAGTGTCTTATTTTTATTTTATTTTATACTTTCCTTTCCCTTTGGGCCATTAAAAATGAACACATTAAGGGAGAAGAACATTGCAAATGCAAGTTGAGGGCTAGACAAACATTTCTGTGTTCTATATTTTGTATCTTTTAAAAGAGCATTTTAAAAAAAAAGCATTTTCATGGAAAAGGAAGTTTCTGAATTCATTATGGTCTATTTCACAGGATAAAGCAGAGGAGATAGCAATATCTGAAACAACCTAGAAAAGAACTGAAGTTGTTCATAGCAAGCTGTCCGTGGAGACTGTGAAATAAGTGGGTCTCAGATAAGAGACTTGTTTGTCTAAAATTGCAATAAGAATAAGGACATTTGTGACATGAAAAGTAGAGAGACAGTTCTTACAGTTCCTGTAAAAAAATACAGTTGGGTTTCTGAAATGGATGACAGCTAGAAGCTTCCTAGGCCTAATAATGCCAAGAGTCGCAATGAATATTAGCTTCAGTTTGCAGGGAAGTGCATGATGTCACGAGGTTCATTTAGAAATGCTTTCTATCATTATTGTGTCTCATAGACGTATGACACTTGACAGGTAACAAAGCTGACAAGGTGATTCAGTTTAAGTACAAGGGTGATGTGACTATTAAAATTCTCCCTGTTTTATAGACTAGAAAAACTGGATACCAGAACCAATAGATGCAGCAGCCAGAAAAAAAAGATGTAGGACTGGGTCTGAATTCCTTCTGTGGCTGTCTGTCCCTTTCTTGTACAAAAGATACAGATCACAGTCTACAACTCTTATTTACTTATCCCACAAATCCTGACTTTAATGACCATCTACTCACATACTATTTATTGCAAAGCCATGTGTGTAAAACGTTAGAAGATGGGAGGCTGGTGGAGGGCTTTTCTGTTCTTATTGTCTACGCCAGCCTTCCTATGTTGCAGAGAAGTAAATCAGACCGTGAAAGGTGACCCAGAGAGGCAACCAGGTTACAGCTTCCCTCTAAGCAAAACAATCCAGTCTAGAAATGAGATCTTTTATTATCTTCTGGCTCTCTCAATGGGAGAATGAGTGCTCTACATGTTGCAAAGAAACGCATGACCTTTGGAGCTTTTCCTTTACTGAAAACTCTGCCTTCATTTTTTATGATGGGGAAATAAATGGAAAAATAAAATACTATTGCCTACATTTCTATTAGTGTAAGCAATGAAAATGCATGCGTTTATGTAGTCTTAACTCAATTAAAAATTCCATGATGCTTATTTTATGAATGAGTTTGTCACATTTCTTGGGCATGAGTATCAAAATCAATATTTCTTTATTGACTATGGCTCTTATTTGTTGTTGAAAGAAGAAGGTGAAGCATGAAAGGTACTCACACAAGACCAAATGCAAAAAATCAATCCACACTTATTATAATTATCATTAATTCAGTATCATTATCTTTAACTTAAGGTATCACCATATCAAGACAGAAAATTTTTTCAGAATGCTCTGCTTCAGCAATTTAATGCTTCTGTTTACTCCTTCTCTGACTACACTGGGAGAAAAGAATGTAATGGCGTCTCATCTTTTCTTGAAAAATGTTAAATTTAGGCCATTTCTGTACTTATCATTTAGTTAGGCTGTGGATTCTATGAGCCCTGAAGGCTAACTCTTGAAGAATAAGGAGAATTAAGTTCCAGGAACACCACAGTATGTCTTGAAGAAGTAGTGAACAGAGATAAGTTCTTTCTAATTAGAAAGAATATCCACTATAGGGGCTGAGATAGACAAAGGGTGAGATGGCTAATACCTGCACATCTCTAGGAGAATGGAGAACTCTGAGACCAATGTAGTGTGGGATGAAGATGACACAGGCTCCTGGGTTCTAGCCATAAATCTGGTAAGGCCCAGAAACCACCAAAAAAGCCATCTACTTTGGGGGGATAGTGGTGATGCCAGAGACATATTTGAAATCCAATGACCAGGAGCACTTTATTTTTCTGCACCAGGTAACAACCCTCAGGCTATGGTGAAGAATTTATTATGTACATAGAATTTACTGTTGGTGCAAAAGTACAGGACCTTGGTCCCTTGGCCAAAAATCTCTGAGGCACCCTTGGGGGGAGTGGGTCAAGTCCTGCCCTGTTGAAGCCCCAGCAGCTGCACGCACACGCCACTGCTGCCACCATGCTGCTGTCTATGCTTAACGTCACAGCTTCACTAAGAATCTCTGCAGACTCATCCCAGTTCTACAGATCCTGAACTTTCTGCTGTGAAACGCCTTCAAATTCCATAGTACTGAAATTCCATAGGGCCACACCAAATTAGATAAGAAAGTAACATAAAAGAAGTCAACTAAATTCAACAAACAAAAACAATAACATGGAAGACCCAACTAGAAATGAACATCTTAGCAAATCTTCAAAGACTTAATAACCCCATGGTGAGATATAGCAATTTTCACAAGTATTTTTTTACTGAAGTATTTTTGATAATTCCTCTAGTAACAAGCCATATAAAGCAAATTTTTGTATGCCTGCTAATGGGCAGGCTTGGTTGGGAGAATGGGGACAATGGTGGAGGGAAGGTCATTCAGGTGGTGGGATTGTTGTTGGAACATCCAAAGCCCGTAACAACTGTGTTATAAACCATTTTGTAAACCAGGATGATTATTATTTTTTTTAAAAGAATAAGACCTTGAAATCCAGCATGGTAATATGTTACAGAACATTTTATAAGTAGGAGTTTTGGCCATCTGCTTTGTGTTTGAGGAGTTATACTGTCACCTTCTTGTTCTTCACAACCATCTTTTAAAACAGATTTATTGATATAATTGACATACTACACACTTCACACAATTACAGGATAAGAATTAGTGACTTCCAATACATTTACAGAGTTGTGCAAACATCATCACAATTGAAAACATGATTATTTCCGCTAAGAACACCCTCCCCCATGCGAATTAGCCATAGCTCATTTGATCACTTTGTTCCTCTAAAGTCCTAGGCAATTGCTAATCAATTTTCTCTCTGTAGATCTGCCCGGTTTGGTATTTAATGTAAAAGGAATTCTGTAATGTGTTGTTTTTTGAATTTGGTATCATTCACCTGGAATAATATTTTCAAAGTTTAGATATGTTGAACTCTTCTCATTTCTTCAACTTGTCAATTTTGCTTGACAAGTATTTCATTGTATCCACATACTACCTTTTACCGATCTATTCTTATGTTGATAAGCCTCTGAGTTGTTGCATTATTTGGCCACAACCATCACTGTTTAGACTTACTCCTGGCTCTGTGCTCACAGATTACTCCTTGGAAGCCTTGGAGGCCCTTATAGTGTGCCAGAGATTGAACTCAGGTTGACTATGTGCAAGTCAAGCCTCCTACCCACTATATTATCTTTCTGGCCCCTGTTTTATTTCGAATGGTGATGTCATTATTCAAGTGGGTGTGAAGTTATATTTTATATATACATTGGATTTTGGATCATCCTATGGTGTTCAGGCATCTCTTTTGATGGTGTTTGAAGGACAATAAGGTGACAGGAGTTGAACTCACACTTCTATATATAAATCATGTACTCTAGCTTTTGGGTTATCTTATCAGACTTTCTCATATTTATTCTGATTTAAATTTCCTTGATGGCTAATCTATTGAGCATTTTAAATTTATGAGTGGTTCTTCTAAAATTCACGTATCTTCTTCAGACAACTATTAGATTATTTGCCCAATTTAAAAAAAAAACAAAAACACTCCAAAACTTGAGAAGGTGGTATTTGGTCCACATATGGCTGTGTTCAAGGTTACTCCTGGTCTATGCACAGTCTCCTGGCATTGCTTGAGAGACCATATTAGTGACGAGGCTCAAGCCTGGGTCAGCTGCATGCAAGCCAAGCACCTTAACCATTATACTATCTCTCTGGCACTTTTTGCCTACTTTTTAATTGGGTTTTTGCTGTTGCATAATAGAGTTGAACTAGCTCTTCATATGTTTTAGCTACAAATCTCATTCAGGTATATGATTGGCAAGTCATCTTTCTCATGCTGTCATTTTGACTACTGTAATAGGATACTATAAACTGGTGGTTTATAAAGCACAGAACCTTATTTCTCAGCACTGCGGAAGCTATATATCCTAGATTAGAATGGCCTCAAGGTCCAGTTCTGAGGAAGTTGCAATTTCTGCTTGGAGATTGCTGACTTCTCACTGTGACTTTACATGGTATAAAGGAGGCAAGAAGGTGCTCTCCAGGATCTCTTTCATAAATTCACAAATCTCAGTCATAATCTCAAGAACCTAATTATCTCCTCAAATCCCATCTCCTAATAACATCCCCATGAGCATTAGTTCTTCAACATATGAATTTTGGGAAACACAAACATTGAGACAGAACATACCATGGACTGTCTTTGACTTCCTGGTGATGCCCTTTGAAGCTCAGAGGTTTGAAGCATTGATGCTGTCCAGTTGATCTACTTTGTTGATCTGCTTTAAGAGCCAGCTCTAGGAAACCATTACTTAATCCAAGGCAATGAAAATGTTTTATTTTAAGAAGTTTATAGTTTTAGGTCTTAGAGATATAATCTTAGATTTAGGTTTTATCTATTTTTAGATTATTCTCACATCTGCTGTGACATGGGAGTCCAACTTTATTCTTTTGCACATAAATACCCAGTTGCTCCACACATAAACTGTTTTGGAAGGAGGTCCCCAGGTGGTGCTCAGAGACCTGAGTTCAACTGGCCAGTGGTCTAATGCTAGGTCTAAGGACACATAGTTATTTGGGTCCTATGTTTCCCAGAACCGTCAGAGCCAACTTGAGGTGCTCAGAGGTCACCAGTGTCACACACTGAAGTGTTCAAAGGACTTTACAGTGCCAGGGATCAAACCAGGTAAGCACATGCATGTGCCCTAACCCCTGTGTTATCTTTTTGGATCTCCACACATAAGTTTCTGAATTAAAATGACATTATGCTCATTAAATATGTAATGTGATGAAGGCTCTGTGAACTTAACTGATTTGCTGTTAGGAGATAAAGGGCCAGGCTATCATTTGAACTTACTACTGTGGGGCTATTCCCCATCCATTGTCACTTCTTCCCAAGTTTGGAAAGGGAGGAGAAACCTAGGAGAAAAACAGATCTGTGTGATTTGAATTGCACTGAAAAGAAGGAGCAAGGTTCTCTACTGAGGCTTATGAACTACCATCCCAGGCTGCCTTGAGAACCTGAGTTTTCTATTGCTACCAAGAAATGGCTCCTGGCATGGGTCTGCCATGACAGTCCCAGAAGGACATACAAACCGACACTCTGTTGTAAATCCAAGATGATCCTAACCCATCTCACATGATGCAAGGTAATCCTGAACTAGTCTGGAGAGAGAGTTTTGCTAATACAACCCATGTTTCAAGTTGACTTTTACAAGGGGAGTCAGCCTTATTAGTTGGCTTCTATGTCTTTAGAGTCAATAAAGTAGAAACTCAGTAACCTAGATGCAGATTGGGTAGAATGATCATCTATAATTTTACCTTCGAAAATGAAGAGAAGAATCAGATCAGTTCTTTATAATTGCACACTGAAGAGAAGAGCTCTTGGAGAAAGCAGATAGCAGCATGGATTGGATGGCCATCCTGAGACCCTCTTCAGTCAGGAGAGTCTACCTAGAGTAACCTTGACTTATGCCAACCAGCTTCTGACTAAGTCAAAGAAATTTCATTCTTCCTCCACTGAGGAAACTGCTGAACCTAGAGCCTTGATCCCTGGGAAATTCTCTTCTTTCTACCTTGTGGTGCACTGGCCATGCTGCAGTGCCAATCATATCTTAATTCTTGATCCTGGAAACCCACATGGGTATTGGGAAAAGAAGGATGGAAACAGGTATTACTCTTTGTGTTTGAGTCTCATGGAATGTGCTATCCTTCCCTTTATTTTGTGTTTTCCATGCGTCTCGCTCCCTCAATGGGACTAAAACACAACTTGCTTGTTTTTAAAACAAACCAGAGAAACATTGCAGTGCATATTCATAAAGTCATTTTAGTAGAATTCTCTGACACTTTTGTAGCTTGTATGTAGCAAGCTGGAAATGTGTATATAAAAAATAAATTAGAAAAAAGAATATAAAAACATCAAAAAGAAAAAAATCAGAATTTTATTTCCCAGAATATTTAGGTGGGCTAGTTTATGCAATCGCTCACTGTCCCTACACTGTACATGTGGTGTAGACTGGACAAGGAACACTTATCCCTCCACTTGCCCTCAGGTACACAGATTGATGGAAGCCCTATATTTTGCTGCTTTATTGTTTACCCACCCTATCGTGGTATCAGGGGAAAAGAGAAATAAAGACTTTATCTCTCTGCCCAAGTTTTGGTTTGGGATTAACATTTATAATTTTTATTTAATTTATCTTGGCCCAACCAGACCACACTACTGTGTAACACTAGGAAATGAAGAAAAAAATGCTTGACATTCAGAGGGACAGCTAAAAAGAAACTGCACACGTTTCCCTCGATAGGAAGGACTGTTTGGGGTGGAGATTTTATCCATGACACCTACTTTTATTTACATAGATCTTTCAGAACATCATGTAAGAATACAAGAGTTCTGAAACAAAAGTAGTTCAATAATGGGCCATAAATATGAGATCCATAGATATATCCAAATCTTATGGAAGCAAATAAGATCCCCGCTTTGATGTAGGCAAGAAGGTATATAGACAAAGGACCCCCATCACCCAAGTCAATGGCAATGAATTTCCTGTGAAATAATAATATCAATAGCCCTGGAACTGCAAAAAGCCAACTTTGCAAAAAACAGGCACTAAGTTCAGATAAGACTTTAACCTGGCATCAGTAACAGACCCAGAGAAGGCTGAACATCCCCCCCTACACACACACACACACACTCTCTCTCTCTCTCTCTCTCTCTCTCTCTCTCTCTCTCTCTCTTTCTGAGAGTAGCTTCAGCAGGAACAAAGGGCCAGAAAAGGAATTTCGAAGAAAACCATTGACTACTCCCAACTACCCTAGCAATGGACTTTTACCTACGTAGAAGTACCATGTGGAGGCAGGTTAGAAAAACCCTATAAAAGTCATCTTGAATAAAGGAGGTGCATTCATATGGTGCCTGAGCCAATGTGCTGCTTGTGCCCACAGTACAGGTGGCACCCAAGCACATGTAGCACCCAAGCACATGGGTGTCCACATCTCCCCTCTTGAGATGTGTACTTTCATGTTTTCATATCTAATGCTGTGATGGTGTAGGAGCTCTCTCCCCCTTTGGAAGAAAACCATGCTCTCTCTTGAGTGCATTACTCTCTACTCTCTCATTTTCTTTCTCTCCCTTCCCCTTCTTAAAAAACTCCAAATAAAATCTCTTTTTACTTCACTCCTCATCTACTCCTGAAATTCTTTTCTTTGAGGCAAGAACAAGCACCTGGGTCTCAGGGTAGCAGAGGCAGATTGGTAGAAAGTGACCAAGTAACCGTCTCTCTTGCCCCTTCCTCATGTAAGCCGCCCATAGGGTCCACCAACTTCATCTTAGGGGAGATGATTCTATCCTCCATGTTTGATGCATTCAGTCCATTTAAAACAATGCCTGGTGGGGCTGGAGTGATAACATAGCGGGTAGGACATTTGCCTTGCATGCAGCTGACCTGGGTTTAATTCCCAGCATCCCATAGGCTCCCCCGAGCACTGCCAGGAGAAATTCCTGAGTGCAGAACCAGAAGTTAACCCCTGTGCATTGCCAGGTGTGACCCAAAAAGCAAAAAAAAAAAATGAAAAAATAATAAAACAATGCCCGGTAGCTAAAATACACAGGTCTTAACACAGGGGTTAAAATAGGCTTGCTCTGTTCTCCAATTACTTGCAAAGAACTACTTGAGGTATGTACACTTCTTTTACCTTAGAGGCATATCCTTAGAGGCACTGGTTCTATGGGAGAAGGGGATGTGTCTCCCAAGTGGCACAGTAAGGTTTCTACTGAGCCTGAAATGATAACTGCCACTTAAGTCTCTTTTGAGGTGGGTGCTCATTATGCTGCATGATTAGGGGTCAAAAAAGGAACTCACCAGTCTATAGGGAGAAATTGACCCTGGTTCCCAGCAGAAGGTAAGGTTACTGCACAAAAGAGAGAGGGAACCGTTTGCCAAAACTAAGATCATGATGAGACACCTCCTGCTGCTTTCATGTCTGCAATAATGGGAATAGGAAATTGCAGTAATCACAGCTTGACAAAAGCAAGGCTCCTAAGGACTCCAATCCCTCAGAGATAAGGTCTGGTTTATTTCAGCAGGCCAGCAACCTAAATAAGTTTAAGTGTTGCCTGAGGGTGAGGGAAATGTGTGACATGAATATTCAGTGTGGCTTCAAATACAGCAAGCCCCTCCACGCAACAGGAACATCAGCTTCTTAAATTAATCCTTGTTTCTTCTGTGGGAAGTAAAGATCCTGGCCATCTACCACTCTGAGGAGTTGGTAATGGATCTGACCTAATGCAAGGCAGGAGCACCTGAAGAGGAGGGAATTATTGTCTCAGTTGCCCTCGTATTAGTCCAACTCTAACATTAGCGGCACTCAACAGTTCCGTGCACTCTCAGACTCAGGTCGCCTCCAATGCTATGAAACCTACACAAATACAGCCAGGAGAAGCAAGTTTAACCTCTCTGGGGGAAAAATTTACAATCTTTGGTAAAAAAGAGCTAGACCGGTATTGTTCCCACTGCCTCCAACAGGGAGATAATTCGGGGTGGTGGTGCATATGCTTTTCAGGAGGCCCCAATCAAATCAAGACCACTGAGTTTCGCGTCTAGCTTGGTAATGTAACTCCAATATTGGCAATCTCCCCCACAGCCCTTACTTCTGTTCCTTGGAAGCATCTCCTCCCCAAATCTCTGCAGCCTAACTCATTTCAGCGAGCATTGTCCTTGTCTCAGGCTTTGGTTTTCAGAAGACCCAACTTAAAACAACATTATATACAGGTTTAGGGCCAGAAACGATAGTTAGTGGGTAGGGCATCTGCAGCCGACCCATATTCAATCCCCAGAATCTCATCTGGTCTCTGGAGCAATGCCAACAGTGATTTCCGAGTATAGAACTAGGAATAGCCCAGAGCATCACTGGATATGGACCCAAACCCACCCCTCTGAAATAAACA
>JAOXYA010096191.1:0-10972 GCA_028565675.1 Sorex palustris
TAAGTGAAATGAGTCAGAAAGAGAGGGACAGACATAGAAGGACTGCACTCATTTGTGGAGTATAAAACAACATAACACGAAGCTGACACCTAAGGATAGTAGATACACTGGACAGACAGATTGCTCCATAGCTGGAAGCCTGCCTTATGAGCAAAGGGGAGAAGGCAGCTGAAATAGAGAAGAAAAATATGGCTGGAGAAATTGGTCCGAATGGGAGATGTGTGCAGAAAGTGGATAAAGGATCAAACATGGTAACCTCTCAGGGTCTGAACTGCAAACCATAATGCCCAAAAGTAGAGAGAGATTATGGGGAATCATATCTGCCATGAAAGCAGGGGGAGGGTGGGAAAGGGGGATATACCGTGGATATTGGTGGTGGGGAATGTGCACTGGTGGAGGGATGGGTGTTTGATCATTGTGTGATTGTAACCCAAAGTTAAAAGTTTGTAAACATCTCGCGGTGATTCAGACCCTGGGAATCCCAGACAGACATAGAGACCAGCCTTCAGCACTCCTGCATTAGTCTGAGCTGATGTCCCATTGCTGTTTTGCAATTTATTTCCCTGATGGTCAGTGATGCAGAGCATAACTTCATATACCTATTTGCCATCTGTGTATCTTCTTTGAGAAAGTTTTTGTTCATCTCTTCACCCCATATTTTAATGGGTTTAGTTGGGTTTTGTTGTTGTTTTTGTTTCTGTTGTGGGTATCACACCCAGCAGTATTCAGGGCTTACTCCTGGCTCTGCACTCTGGACTTACTCTTGGTGGCAATAGGATGCCAGGGATCAAACCTGGGTCACCTTAACGGATGTACTCTGTCTCAGGCCTATGGGGCTTTGCTTTTTTCCTAGTTAAATTTTACCAATGCTTTATGTATTTTAGAAACTAACCCTTTGACAGATGGGTTGGGGGTCAAATATTTCCTGTCTGCAGGTTGTATTTTTACTCTAGTAATTGTTGGTTTTTTTTGTGTTCCACCCCTACCCCTGCCAGACATTTTTCCTCTTTCCCTCTCTCTACTTATGGGCATTAATTATGGTTAAGAGCAAAAATTTTATTATAATTAATATATAATGAGTTAACCTGTACAAGCCTCAAAAATGTTTTTATTTGATCTTGATAAAATCGGATCTGTCCTACAGGGTCCCTCTGTGATTCAGATTGGTTGCAGTGGTCTTTACAGAGCTGGTCAAGAGATCATTATTTCTGTTATTTCTACTCTGCTGAAGGAGTGCTGGCCGTCAGAAACAACGCTGAGGTTCGTATCTGCATCAGAACAAACTTGAACTCCAAACGCTTGCTCTACCACCACAGCTGGAACCAGCAAAACTGACTTTCTTCCTGAAATCTCTGCAATACAAAGCAGGTGGTTCAGAATCCCAACTGTGACCTTTTTCATAAAAGCCTTCAAATTCCAACTTGCTTTCTCACTGAGTAACTGATCTATGGAGAACAGCCTCTTTCTCAGTGACATTGAAGCATTAGAAGAAGTGAAGCCCTAATTCAGTTCTTGCTACCAAATCCTCACTTGGTGGGTCTCCTTATACTTTGGTCTTTTGAAACTTTGCTCATTGTGGGTGAGGGCTTAACATGATTTTCCTTTGAGATCTAATAGTAAGCTGAACTAGACTGAAGTTTCTGAATATATCTTAGCTTATCACATTTGCAGCTATCATTTCCTGGATGCCTGACATTTTCCAGAGTTAAATGATACTTTTACATAACTGAAAGAGTAAAGCAACAGCATTAGCTTAATTGGGTTGCCATCTAATTCTTTTTTCAATGCCCAGAGGAGATCAAGTCCCTTCTCTTCCATGTGCTTTGTTCTCTCATCTGTTGTTTGGGGCAAATGGAGCTCTGCAGATACCTGGGAGACCACTTATACCTGTAAAACCAATCCATAGTGGAATATGACTTTGACTATGAGTACCTTCTTTTAAAAACATGACTCCTATAGTGGACTTGTGGGAGCTGCAGGAGCAAGTGAAAGACAGGAAATAGGAACATGGTAGAAGAACAGAAGGCCCCAGGTGGGACACATGAAGAGTGAAGTGTGATGGTTTTTTTGGGTCCTAGCCTGGCTCTGGCATACACAC
The DNA here is from genome assembly GCA_028565675.1 of Sorex palustris. Lineage (NCBI taxonomy): Eukaryota > Metazoa > Chordata > Mammalia > Eulipotyphla > Soricidae > Sorex > Sorex palustris. The sequence goes on from JAOXYA010096191.1 coordinate 2,099, forward strand.
ACTGTTTTTTTCGCCCACCCCACAGCCAAGTCTGCATTGACTAAAAATTGCCTGTTAGTGTCTTTTGTTTAGGAAAACTTCATGCCTTTGGTGATGAGGAGAAATTATAACAATGAGATTTTTGTGATTTTTTTTTATGATTTAAGTTTGAGGACTTGGTGAAAAGGATCCCAATTAAATTCTTGGCTTCCTTACAGAGCTGGTCTGTAATATTTCTGTAATATAAGTAATATTTTCCTTACTTTTATTTACCCTTCTAATTCCTTGAATGATAAAGTTTAGCCAAGAATCTGTGACTTGATACAATCTTTCAAATAGCAGATTCCATTATAAAGTTATATGCCTAATTTTCCTACGTATCTTATTTGAGACTGAATTACTAACGTCCCCTTCTGTGGTAGAGTATAGATGATAATGCCTATATCAAAAGTTTGCTCATTACATGTGAGAATGTTGGACATATATATTGGTGGAAGCTCAGAGGTTAATAAATAGTTCATGCTGTGGTCATGTGGCAGTTTAACTGCTGATGATGACAGTTTAACCGCTTCACACCCCAGGAGGACACTGACCCAAGGCTGGCCTTACTGAGGACTTAATACAATACTTGCTGATAGTGTTTACTAGCTATTTAGAGTCAGCTAAGTACTTTGATATAGGTTTTCAAATAAGATAGTCTATGTCATAGACTGAGGACTCTATGGATCTTTATGTAGTATCTGTTTTCTGAAAACTATTTCCTATCTTATTACTTAACCTAGACATAATCTAGGTAATAATTTGGGAATTAGCCTAGGTCACAAAAGGGTTACCTTGTTACAGCAAAATGGGAAAGGTAGGTGAAAATGGTCTTTGACCAGCCATAATGTGAGGATGAGTGAGTAGGCAGGGAGGGTGGGGATGGGATCTCATTGTCTGGACTCTTCAGACAGCTTACAAAAGTCAGAGTTTGCTGGACTTCAAAGATCAGGAAGGTGGATTTCAATTTCTTTGGTTTTTTGACACCTGTCTTGTACACACATTCTTTCTACATAATGTTTTCACCTGGCAGACACTCAATACATTGATGTCTTTACTAAGGGTCAAACTTGAAGCAAAGGATTACACAAGGACATATTTATTTCTTACTGGGGATCAATAAAAAGCCAACATTTTCCTCTTTTGGAGCCAATGGGATATTAATTCGGAAGGATTAGGGCATTCTCCTGGACTTTTTGCCTTAAGAGACCTCCTGAAAGGGGAATCTCAGTTTCCTCGCCTGGAAGATAGCGTTAGTTATCTTGTCCTATAAGGATTGGAGAGATAATTTGTGGCCTCTAATCAGGTTGCCACAAATAGCAGTTATTCTAATTGCATTTTAATTTTAACTGCACCTCCATTTAATTTTAATTGCATCATTAGGGAGGGTGAGAATGGGGGGAAAGGGTAGGGGAAAAAAGTCACAAATACAGCACAGACTGAGGACTCTTTACACATCTTTAGGGAGTATCTATTTTCTGAAAACTATTTTATATCTTATAATCTAATCTAGGTCACAAAAGAAGTTAAAATAAACGTCCTGTCTCCACCCACAGAAATAAAACAAAATAAAACACCCCAGCCCAACCTCCCTACCATTACAAACTCCAGCAATATCACTCAACACACATCTTCCTAGGTGCAGTTTTAGAGCTTTTTTAGAAGGCTCACCTTCTCTGTTTCTCAGCCACACGTCCTGTGTACCAAGGACATGGCCAGACCTCTGTGAGGCAGATGATTCCCTAGGAAGGCCAGCAGTGAGCTGCAGGCATCACGGTGCTGCTGTCTTCTCCATTTAGAGCTGGCCTCGTTTTCTTTAGGCCAATGCTGCACATTCCCCACAACCCTGTGCCAGCTGCTCCTGCTAGTTTGAAGTTGCTGTTTCTCCTATCTGAATGTAGAACCCCAGCTTCCCCAGGCTATAGCTCCCTGTATGGGCAGAATAAGGTGGAGAAAATTTTCTTTCCTTAGTGTTTCTAAAATTACTTGTAGAAAATTTGCCTTTAAGACTCCACTTGGGGTGGAATTATTTGAAAACCTGGAGGAAGGATGTGCACAAAAGAGAGAGAGAGTCTATATTGGTGAGAGAGGAGGAGAACGTGGGGAAGGGCCAGTCACAGAGGGAGGCAGAAGGTTGCACCAAATCATGCAATTTGATCATCTTGACAATCAAGGTATCAATAATGCAAAAATGCCAACAATGAGACTTCCCTGGATATGTTTCATTCCTGCACATCTACCGACATAAACTTGTGTTTTCTTAAATAAAATCTTAATAAATTATTCTTAATGGCCCCAATGAAACCACTCAGAAAAGGACAAAGCAGCTAGGGAAGCAGGTCTGAGGAATGCTGGATCATCAGGGAATTGCAGATTTGGATGGAACTTTAAACTCTCATAGACCCGGATGATTAGGGTCTCAATAAAATGTCTTCAATCATGAGAGGAACTTACTGACCTCTAACTGCTCTACTGTTACTAGATCACTACCCACATCCCATGATGGTCTCTGCGCTGCTTTCAAAAACTGCAAAGGGCCTTCCTATGTCACTGCTTCCTTTCCCAGATACTTTATTTCTGATTCGTTTGCTCATTTCTTTAAATATGATCTTTCCGGCAAAGTCTCTTCTGCAGACTCATCTAAGATTGTGCTTCCCTTTATCAATTTTCAGTGCCTCTCTATTAAATGTTTTGCATAGCTCTTAATATTCTTGGACATCAATACTGCACAAATTTATTTGCTTATTGTTAGTGTCCCTGACTAATAGAGTCACTGGCTATGACAGAGAATTTGGCTTTTTTGTTCATTTCCCTGTCTCCAGCTCAAGAGCACTCCATAAATATGGCTTGAAAGTGACATCTGAGGGCATAGGATAGCAAGCATTCAGCTTGCTAAGATTGGCACCAAGCACACTTTCTCAAGGGCTGTCTGTTGACCTGGAAGATGGCGTGGTTATTTTATATCTTTGCACAAACATCCTCTTCTCTCAAAACAATTTGCTTTTGCTCTTATAGCTTTGGGTATCCATTAACCATTTCCCTCCTTGTTCTCATACCTATATCTGCAGCACTAAGGTCTTTCACTTCTCTTTTCATTATAGAATTTAGGTAGCACAGAATTTGCTTACCTAAGAATTTATAATTTTCAAAGGTTTTTATGTCCTGGTTACATGTTTGAGGTTTGGAGTAATCTGTTCTAGATTTGAATTCTAACTTTTAGATGAATCATGGTAAAATCAAATCAATGACAAACCTTTCTGAGCCTCGATTTCCAAGCCTGTGAAGACGGGAATGACCTTAAAGCATGGATGAGTGAAATCTAACAGTGTTGGTCCCTGAAGGGGCCATAGGGTAAAGGCAAGTGAAAGCCCTTTTTGTCATTTACCCCCTGAAATTCCTGGGGGAGAAATTGGAGCAAGGCTTAAGCTTAATTTACCTCCCCTTAATGTCTTGAGAAATACACTGATGTTAGCCAGACATTGCAGGGGCTGATGAGCTTTTTCTCCTCTAGTACTGACACGCACCATGAGTCATCATATCCTACAAATTTCCCCCATTATGTTAGTTTTCAGCACAGTTGAGAAAGAGAAACAAGAAATCTTGCTTTCTTTCAGGCCACCCAGATGTAAACTTTGAGGCAAGAGCTTGGGTGTTGGTGGTCTTTGGGGAAGTAAGGCCAGGAAACTGCAGCAGTGATTAGAAAAGTTAGACTTAGGAGAGGAAAGTCAACCAAAGTGATTGGAGGAAGGGGACTGTGGAGTGCAAAGGACACTCAGTCCCTCTGGGAGCAGATAGTACATACTTCAGAACCAATGTACTTACACAGGGAGAGGTGAAGCATTTATTGGGGTCTCTCTGGAGATACTAATTGCCCACACTTATACTCATTTTATCTGTGTCACTGAGACAGCCACAGATAGAGGTGCCTACAAAGTCAGGCACTTGAGATTGGATATTGTCCCTGGTGTGCAAGACCATCAACTACAGTGCCAGTCACCACCTGTCCCTTTATGCTAAAGCCACGCATTCTCTGCAGCATTGTGCACAAGCTGACCGCAAAGGCTGAAGCTAAGATTTTCAGCTTCTAGCATTGTACCTGAACACCACCTGAGTATGTAGTAACAACATGATCCCTAGAAGTGCTTATGTTCTCTGAGCATCATCAGGAGGGAGCCCTAAGCAGAGTGAGTGACAGGAGTCAACCCTGAGCAGTTCCAAGACCCAAGTAAGACCCAAGACCTCCTACACCCCAATTTTGGCCTCACCATTTGGTATGACAACAACAGACCTTATTTTATTAATCTGTTGTCTGAGAGGACAGCAGTAGCAATGACAATCAAAGGTCACAAAAGTTACAACAGCAGTGGGCTAAAAAGTAGCTTCTGAAATCAATGATGAGTTGCTTCGTTTTGAAGTGATTTATGAAAAAATGTGTTCTTTTGTGACTATTGAAGAAGATGTAGACATGAAGATTAGAGTCAATGACCAGATGAGAATGCTGAGACTCTCTTGTGCAGCTGAAGCCACCAAGCCATCTTTTCATGGAAAGGAGTCTTGAAGTGACTCATAAGTTCATTGGCTTCCTTAGAGGTGATTAAAAACCTACCTAATCTGGAATTCTTTACTAAATTAGCCATTCCCCTAAAGTTTAGATTGGGTTTAAAGAAATTAAAAATCACTTTTGAATGATGAAAAAATAAATTTGGTTGTTCAATGGAAAACTTATGTTGATGGGTGAAACAATTGCGAGAACAATGAGTATATTTTTGGGTACTGGGCATTTTGAAAGGATCCAGAAGTGCTTGTGAATCTCTTTAATAATATTGTTCATCTGCTGCGCCTCCACTGACCAAGAGAACATTTGAAGCTTTATATCATATTAATGGTTTTATGGTTAATTTTTCCTGCATCCTATGCTAATGTTGCAAAGGTTGTCATGATTTCTGAGCTAAAAAAGGCAGTTGACAAATTCACTCAGGTAAGGTACCACCCAGGCTGAAAACTATTTGTAAAGTGAAAATTCATTTTTTATTTATTCAATGGTGCTATGACTGAAATATGGTGCTCCAGCCTAGCGGGAGGATACCTTGAGATAAGATGGGAAGAGGACAGCTCTCCTGCACAGTCCAGTCCTGTGTTTGGAAATATTGCAATGGGGGTGTCCGAGGGGGAAGACAGGTCTGTGATAGCCTCAGCAGCTCAGAGTGACCTTTGCAAAATATTTATTGAGAATTTTGTGTTCTACTAAGGTCTTGGTATAATATGATTAAAGTTATTTGTCCTAGATGGAGAACAAAGGTCATTGAAAGTCACTCCAGCATTTTAAAAGTGAGGAGGTAGAAGAAAGAGCAAATATTTTTCTTTTGGAGTTGGTCTACTTGGGATATCTAATACAGTGGGGGCTATCAGGTACTAAATGACTAAAGTCACTATTACAGTTTATTTCTTTTAGTAGGTGCTTGAATCCATTATGGAAGTGAAGACTTTGGGTGACCAAATAAATAAATAAATAAATAAATATATACATACATACATACATACATACATACATAAGTGGTTAAAGGCTGGAGAGATAGTACAGGACTAAGGCATTTGCCTTGCATGTGGCGGAATCTGGTTCAATTCCTGACATCACATATGGTTCCCTGAGGACTGCTAGAACTGATTCCTGGCTGCAGAGTTAAGAGCAAGCACTGAGGATCCCAAGTTGTGGTCAAACCCTCGTCCCTCATAAAAATCCTTCCCCCAGAATAAAGTAATTGGAGCATGATATGCAGTGGTATTGACACAGATAGTCCTTGATTCATCTCTAGATACTTAGTCCCATAGTCTTTGAGAAAGGACCTCAACAGAACATAGTACACTGCAATATTTATGGAAGCTGCTTCTTTTCCTCTCATAACATTACAGGTACTTTTTGAGGCAGAAGGTTAGGAACTCAAGTGCATGATCATGCCGTCATTCTCTCCATTATCAGGATCTTCTTCATTGTTCTTTCAGAGCAGAGTCAACCAATTCAAATATTTCAACCCTACAATGGCGGTATTCCCAACTACAGACAAGAAAGTGAACCTGCAGATAGTTCCAATTTATTTATTTTTTAGTGAAAATATGCCCCCAGAGCAGGGCATAGAACCAGGTCTCAGATGTTCATGTGTAGTTCATTAATTGATGTAGTAACGACTTGTTAATTCATCCTCTGTTTGTTTCTGCTTGCCTTCCATATCTAAATATTCCTCATCCATCACTTATTCATCATTCATCCATGCATCCTTTATTAAGGAAAAATCCTGTTATGCAAATTTTTCTTTTAAATAAGGAATGGAATATACTGCTAATTACCAAATAACAATTGTGGATAAAAAGATTTTTTTAATCTACATAAACTCAGTTTGTTAGTAAAATCTGAAGTTTAATACAATCTATCAAGGTGGAAATAATTACCAAAAAATCAGTATAAGGGTACAACTTTTTTGTTAAAAATCCTAACAATTTAAAAACTGTGGACTTTAATAAACTTATACAATTAACGTTTTATGTTGTATATAAACAATGTACTGAAATCTATAATTAAGTGAGTTTATAAGATTCTCATTTTGGAAATACTCTTTTTCAATTATTAATTTAAATTTTAGTAATTCATTATTTTCTAAAGGATTAAATAGACATGACCTTGTGAAGAGAAACTATTGGTAGAGTTTATTATTATATCACATAATTAAGCCAGATATGAGCTTTTATTATCTCAAATCAGAGAGAGAACTCTGGGGGTGGGCAGTAAATAGTTTTGTTTGGTTTCCAGAGAAGACACAATGCTTGTCTTCATTGCCCTATGCAACCCCAAGTGCTAGAAATTCTAATGATGTAAGAATGAGTGAAAGGATATTTGATGTACACTGGAAAGTAAGAGTTCTTGAGAAACAAAGAGAGGTTTTGATTCTGGGTCAGAAAGGAAAATTTTCCCTTTTCCCCTTTCTTCTCTATACATTTATTCTCAAGCATTAGTTATACAAAGGGCTAGGGATACATCCTTTTGCAATGTGCTTTTTTTCTCCTCCTAGCTCCAGGGGCCTGTTGATCAGATTCAGACCCACCTCCCTCTTCCCTGATTTTCTGTGGCATGATTTATCTTGGCCTGTTCTTACCGATTTGCTGGAGCAATAGCACAGTGGGTAGGGTGTTCGCCTTGCATGCTGCCAACCTGGGTTCGATTCCTCCATCCCTCTGGAGAGCCCGGCAAGCTACTGAGAGTATCACGCCCGCACAGCAGAGCCTGGCAAAAATCCCTGTGGCGTATTCTGTATGCCAAAAACAGTAACAACAAGTCTCACAGTGGAGATGTTACTGGTGTCCACTCGAGCAAATCGATGAACAACAGGAGGACAGTGCTACAGTTCTTACCTAGCCATTCAAGTGACAGTAATTTGGGACTTTGAATGTATTTGGCCTAAAAGAGATGCAAAGAAATGCCTCCGTCATTTTTGCTTCTTAGAGCTGTCACACTGAAGCAGGAGAATTTCATTCTCTAGTAAATGTTCCGTATTGGTTCTGGGCCCAAGTCCTGTTTAGGAAAAAACTCTTATTTAATCTTATGTTGGACAGGTTGCTCTATGATAGATTAGTTATCTAGAGCCACATAACAATTTTATCCCGATCTAGACAGCTCACCAGTCTCTGTGTTATTTTCAGTCTACAGTTAAATTTTATATCCTTGTCCCTTTAAAAATATATGAGCCTATAACCAAAATTGCATGGATGGGAAATTAACAAAAGTGGTATGTAGTTCTTTTTAGCCAGACCCAACCAGAGATCGTGTTGTTTGTTTCCATTCTTTCTTTGTATTCCATGGAGATTATAAGAACATGGTGATGATTTGTCTGGAAGCCTTGTAGAATGGATCTGTTGATGACTGGTCTGTGATCTGGAAAAACAATGCACCTTTTTTATTTTAGGGTACAAATTTCTAGGTTTATCTCTGCTAGCAGCTAGATTATTTACTCTATAGAATATCCTCTTGAGAATGTAAAGGAAATGTACAAGATATATGTATCAAAATATCACAACTATGTAAAAATATACAGATTACATCTATGTTAGAAAATATCATAATGCAAGTCTATTTTTAAACAAAGAATGAAATTGACTATAGGACTGTCAACAGTAGCTGTTGAAGGTAATATATTTCTTTAATTTGAGCTCCAGAGTATTAGTGGTAATTTTGTGACAGTTTTTAACTTCCCTTTGGCAGTTGTTTTTAGGTGTGTTTTCAGATTTTTTCTGATATTTTCTGAAATCATAACTCATCTTTTAAAAAGCAGAATTATTTTCCCTTTCTCTATGCTTGTTTTTACTATTTTAAATTTCTCTCTCACTTTGATGAGTTATTTTGTTCAACTACTTAGCATCAAGAGCCAGTTGATTACTCGTACAAGGAGACTAATTGTTGTTTTTCAAATTTGTTACCTCATCTGAGATATCCTAACAAAGCAATACTAAGTCAGAAGATCTAATAAAACTTGAAGGAATGAATTTTACAGATGACAAAGTTAAGATCTGATGTTCTAGATGGGGAAAACCATCTGAGCATATGAGCTCTGTGGAATAGCTTTGTTATAACCCTAATTAGTCTTGGTTTTGCTTTTCTATTTTGTAATTCTTTGCACATCTATTCTTTACTCTTTCCATTTTCACAAGTTTCTAATCCGTATCTTATTTCACATCATCTTTTATTCTGGAAGTTCCCTGATAACTGGTTACCAAGGTCATTCTTTCCATTTACTGAGCTGTTGGGCCCTGGCGAGGACAGTCAGGCACAGGGTATGAGACTCTGCCTTGTGCTCTCCCGGGAGCTTGTTG
>JAOXYA010096200.1:0-10971 GCA_028565675.1 Sorex palustris
GGAATTGAACTCGGGTCGGCCATGTTGGCTGCGTGCAAGGCAAACGCCCTACCGCTGTGCTATCGCAGCCGGCCAGAGTTATAGTACAGAGGGTAATATAACTGGATGGGTGCCCTGGATGCCCTGGATGGAATCCAGCTTCTATTCCCGGCATCCCATGTGGTCCTCAGCCAGGAGTGATCCCTGAGCGCAGAGCCAGAAGTAAGTCCTGAGTACCACTGGATGTGGCCCCAAAACCAAAAAGAAAGAAAAAAGGTGAGTTTGGGGAGAAAGAAGGGGGGAGGGGAGGTTGAGAAGAGGAGATAAGAGGAAGCTGCTCATATAAGCTCTGGATTCTGCCCCCCAGCTCCCTTCCTCCCTGGGTCTAGAATGTCATCTCTTGACCCATTCTGCTCAGAGTTGAGCCTAGAGGTGGGTTAGGGTGTTTAGGGTGTTACTAAAGTAACCAGAGCCTCGGAACCCCAGCTTACCCCCCCACTCCTGTGAGGGGTCCTAATGGCCAGCAGGGACAGACCTGATGGTCATAACACTGTTAGAGGAGGAATCAAATAAGAACCAGACTGGAGATAAGACTATTATCTTCCACTGTATTTATAAGGTCAAAGATTGCCCAGAGCATGGAGAAGACGTCTGCTTTCCGTTTATGGCAAGATTGTAATGGCGAGCGTGGGAACTATGCTCTGGATGGGCAGCGTGCCTGCCCACTCCCAGTACCGTTTCCTGGACCAAACCTGCTCACTAAGCAGGGAACCTCAAGCCACCCGACCCTGCACTTCCCACAGGCCCTGGGATTTTCCAAGGAGATACTCCTGGGAAGAGCAGAGGAGGCCTGAGAATTTCTCCAATGTAACTCTGCCTGCCAGCAAGATATGTGTGCATGAGTGTGTGTATGTGTGAGTGTGTGTATTTGTGTGAGTGCGTGTATGTGTGTGAGTGTATGAGCATGTGTATGTGTATGTCTGTGAGTGTGTGAGTGTAAGTTTTTGTATGTGTGCATGTGTGTGTGTTTGTGTATGTGTGAATATTTGTGTATGAGTGTGTGAATGTGTGTATGCGTGTGAGTGTGTATGTGTGAGTATGTGTGAGTGTGTGTATGAGTGTGAGTGTGTGTATGTGTATGTGTGAATGTGTGTATATGTGTGAGTGTATGTGTGAGTGTATAGTGACTGTGTGTGTATGTGTGAGTGTGAGTGTGTGTATGTGTGTGTGTGAGTTTGTGTATGTGTGAGTCTTTGTGAGTCTGTGTGAGTTTGTGTATGTGTGTGAGTGTGTATGTGTGAGTTTGTGTATGTGTGCTTGTGTGAGTCTGTGTGTGAGTATGTGTATGTATGTGTGTGTATGTGTGAGTGTGTGAATGTGTGTGTGTATGTGTGAGTGTGTGTATGTGTAAGTGTGTGTGTGTATGTGTTTGTAGGGTGTCAAGGCTCCTGAGCAAGACTTAGCCGAATTGGGGATACTGATCTAATGGGGTCAGACTATTCGTTGCTTGGGCCTGGCGATGTGGCACAACTTTGGGCCAGAGGTGCTGAGGGCCACCAGTACCATCCCATGCTGCTTGGGGAGCACAGGGTGGCTGGGTTCAAACACCAGCAGGCACACACCTCTGAGCCTGAGCTCTCTCCCCGGCCCCAGCAAGAAGCTTCTTCTGCTGAGTCTGCAGGGTGTGGCTTCCAAGACTCACCAGATGGTTGTAGTTGCTGTTCTGAAACCCCCCACACGCCCCGCTACACCAGACTGACAGCCCCAGGGTCTCTGAACATCAACTCAAGGCATCGGAAAGATCTTCAGGGGGACAGGAGTGGGTGGAGTGGGAGGGGGGACACAGTGGAAGGGAGCTGACCTAGGAAGGTGTGGTGTTGGATTTTTTTTTTGCATAAACCACAACCATTATCTATATTGTAAATCACAGTGCTGAAAATAAAAAATTTAAAAAGAAACAAATAAAAATAAAAAAAGAAAGCTCTTCAGGTGATTCCAACACACAGTCAAAAACTGAAGATCACGGGACCGAGAGCCTGGTTTGGAACCAGCTTGCTGGGGTCCACACCCACTTCAAATGCTGTTTCTGACTCAGGCCAAGTTGCTTCCGGCCCATTTCCTCCTCCAGGGGCTTTAAGCACTGTGAGACCACTGGGCTGGCAGGACAAGATGGGTGAGAAAAACACTTTGACTCTGGCCGATTGTGGGTGGAGAGTGTGGTTGGACCCAGGGCAGTGTTTGTCCATCTCAGACCCTCAGAACAGAGTGTGCACTGAACACAGAGGGGAGGAGAGCCCCAGGGCCCCACTGCCTGTCCAGGTGGAATTCAGAGCAGAGAGAGCCAAACTCCTTCAGGACAGTGGGGCAGGAGTGGGTCCTGACCTCAAACTCGGCACCCTGCTGTGCCAACCGCCTGGGTACCAGTCTGGGCTCCATCCACCACCAGGCAGGGCCGCCAGCCAGAGAGTCATGGTTCTATCTGCAAAGTGCATCTTCCGTGGCAGCCTTCTTGTGTGTGCATGAGGGTTAAGGGTTCCAGAAACCTCGAGGAGGTTATGAAACTTAAAATCATGATCATCTATGCAAAGAGACCAGATAGGCCAGTGGTCGGCTGTGCCTGCCAGTGGGAAGAAGACAGGGAAGGTACCAGGACTAAATCTCACATTATGTAACAGCAGGGTTGGAGAGACAGTATAGCAGGTAGGGCACTTGACTTAAATATAGTTGATCTGTTTTTCACCCCCTGGCATCCCATATGGTCCCCTGAGCAGCACCAGGAGTGATCCCTGAGCACAGAGCCAAGAGGAATCCCTGAGTACTGTCAAATATGGTTCAAAAACAAATGAACAAACCACAACAACAACAACAACAAAAAACTAACAGCGTCAACTCAGTACCTTGGAGGGGAGGAATGGAAGTGTGCTACTGATGCAGTTAGAACTGGAAGACAACTGGGGATCCTCCCCCCTCCAAAAAAAAAAAATAAAACCCTACAAACACAGGAAACTCTACACACCTGCTGGGAGTCTAGAGGAAGTGGAGGTGGTGGCAGTGAGCATGCAAGCCAGGAACCTCGGTGTCATGTGGATGGTGGCCCTTTGAGGATAGTTCCTGGGCCCTGGACCTTTGGCCTTCTGGTTCCCAAGTCTGAAGAGGAAACTCATGTTTCTAAGCCACTTGGAAGAGAACGGAATCTCCCCAGCCCCATTGCATTGAAACAGCGGGTGCAAGTGGTCCTAATTTCCGGCTTATCCAACTCCTCCACAGACCCTGGGTTAGGGAATGCTTGGGGCAGAAGGAGATACACCCACAGCTTTGGAGTTGGGGGTTTTGTCTTTTCTCATTCTTCAGAGCTGCACTGTCTTATGTAGGAGCCACCGGGCACAGGGGATGAATAAGGGGATAATTAAAATGAGAGACAGTGTGACAGTCAGTTCCTCCTCCTGCTGGCCTGTCTCTCTCTCTCTCTCTCACCTGGTGTGTCCTCATGCACAGAACCTGACAGATGGAGGGTGTTTTGGGCACTGGGAAAGCTGACTCATGGTCTTCAAATTCTCCCACCTAGCCCAGCCAAATCTGGGTTGTGACCTGTTTGGGTACGCTTGTGAGATTCTGAGGGCGAAACTAACGCCATGACAAGCTGAAGCTAACATTAAGTCTCAACTAGGCCTCAGACTCTGTTTCCCTGGAGCACAACTTGCAGTTTCTGGTAAACTCTCAGTTGAGTAATTTGCCAAGATAAGAAATTGGGCAGTTGGGTCTGGCTGGTCATGAAGGGTCACTGCATCCTCCTTAGAAACTGTTGCTAATCATTGCCTAATTGCTGATGCTAAAAATAGATTCATATATAAATTGCTTCTTAACTCTGAATTCTATATAAACTGCTTGTGATTTGGAATCAGGGTCCTTGTCAAGACTCCACTGTGTTGCATGAGACTTGGGCCCTAGCTTGAGCTAGCGCTGGCTTGGGCTAGTAATAAAGTTCCTTTGCTTTTGCATTATCATGTGTGAAACTTGGTCTCTCCACAATTGGGGATGTGAAACTTGGGCACAACAATTTAAAAGTCTGTGTGTGTGTGTGTGTGTGTGTGTTAAGGTAAAATTTAAAAAAACAACAACCATGCAACAGAGACACAGGGCCCACCAGCCCAAAGTTACTTCCTCCCTGTCTGGGGTCACACCACACTCAGTGTGCCGGGGGTTTGCTCCCAAATCAGTGCTCTAGGATTGAATCCAGGACTCCTACGTGCTAAGCCCATGCTCTAGCTCTGTGCTCCATTGCCCGGGCTTCCTCTGCAGTGTTCTACAGGATAGTTTACCCGCTTCCTATGGTTCACAGGTTAACCCAGAACTATTTATCTGCTAAGACTGGGTCAGGGGTCTGGGATGCTACAATGAGTCTCACAGGGGACCTGAGGGAGAAAGACCAGAGATGCTCCATTCTGAGAAGACCACCACCAACAGACTGGAAACAAACAGACCATCACTCACTTCAAGTTGTAAAAGAGCTGGGGACGTGGTAAAGTGATAGGGCATAGCCTTACGTGCTCAAGGTCTTGGGTTCAAGGTCTATAGCGAAAGGCCCCAAGTCCGACCCATGTGGCTCCACAGCCATAGTTTTCTAAGAAAATGGAGTAGAGACTGATGGGCTGCAAGGAGCTGCAACATAAATCAGGCTGCTGATGGTCTCAAATCGTAGGACAAACCAAATGCCCATGACTGAATCCTACCAAAAAGGAATGAGTGAGTGAGTGAGTGAGTGAGTGAGTGAGTGAGTGAATAATTAGGGAAGAAGGGACTCTTCTTCCCATTGGTCAGTGGGATAGTGGGCTAGAAATCACAAATACACAAACACTAGAGTGATCATCTTGGCTGGCAAGAATCACCAAAGGGCATAAGGCTGTGACCCCAAAGAAGGGTGAGAAAGGAGATATTTCCATAATCTCAAGGAAGAATCCCTCTGCTAAGAAGACACTAATTACAAAGAGAACAATGCGACCTCTCTGCGGGAAGAGCCGCCAACACACCTGAGCCAAGGGATCGAGGGTTGCAGGCCCAGGAACGAGACAGCATCATATCCCAATGAGAATGGCAGGACCATGGGTGCCACCTGATCACTGCCAGATTCTTGATCTGCAATGTGTAAGCAGGATAAAACTAACGCCTCTGAGGTCTGCTGTACAGACACACTGACCAGGCTTTGTCAGTAGTCTCAAGACTATGACACTCAAGAGAAGACCACTGAAATCCCCACAATGGGAGAACAGGAAGGAGCCGTGATGGTTAATCCCCAGAGGACTCTCACGAGCAGAGAGACCTCAGCAGGAAATGGCCAAGTCCCAGTCTGAACAGACGAGTCAGCAGGCAGTAATGGCTCTTTCCCCGACTCCAGTCCCTGCACTGAGGTTAGGTAGATGCAGTGAGTCTTAGTGAAACTGTGGAAGCTACCCAGACTTCCTCCTTCTGCAGCATTGCAGCCTCTAAGTGGTTTCCATAAGTCGAGGGGTCCGGTTGGGAGAGAGAAGGGACCACTCTGACAATGATAGTTGGAAATGACCAGTCTGGACAAGAATTTAGTGCTGAGAGTAGGGTAAAGGGATGTGATAACTTGTCAGTACCTGTATTGGAAACCATAATGGAGAGAGAAAGAGATAGAGAGAGATTGATATATATATATATAGAGAGAGAGATTGAGAGAGAGAGATAGAGAGAGAGAGGGGGCCTGACATAGAGTAGACGTAGGAGGCTGGGGCAGGTGGTAGGGGATGGGGTGGTGGCAGGTGACTGGGGACATTGGTGGTGGGAAATATACACTGGTGAAGCGACAGGTGCTGGAAGATTGTATGATTGAAACCCAATCATGAGCAACTTTGTGACTGATTCTCACAGTGATTAAAATAATATTTTTTAAAAAGTTTCACTGTAAATATATCTTTTGAAGCACGTTCTCTCTGCCACCATGCATCAATGTTCACCTTCCCACCTGTGGTCTAAAGTCCCCCTGTGCTGCCCCCAGCTGACCTGTATCCCCTTCCTGAATTTTACTCACAAGTTCTGACTCCTTTTCCCCCCAAATCCACAGAGTGACAGCCATGGGGTGGGCCCAACAGCTGCTGTGCGATTGGACCCATTTGGTTTCAGCTCCCACCAGTAAGCCCTTAGCTCCGCCTCTGGTTGACTTTATCAGCTCAACATCTGTCTCCTCTCATCCCAGGTCATCTGTGCTAAAATTCCTTGCCTTTCCACACCCCAATCTCTTCCCCCCTTAAACTTGAACATACCCAAGTTCAGCTTTTTACATTCCTGAAAATGTGGGATATTCTTTTCCTCCTGAAAATGTGGTACTACCCCTTGTAAATTGTTCTTGCTTTCTTTTTTCCTTTTTCTTTCTTTTTCTTCTTCTTTTTTTCCCCCTTGCTTTTTGGGTCATGACCAGTGATGCTCAGGGGTTACTCCTGGCTCATGCACTCAGGAATTACTCCTGGAGGTGCTTGGGGGACCATATGAGATGCTGGGGATTGAATCCAGGTTGGCCTTGTGCAAATCAAATACCCTCCCCACTATCACTCCAGCCCTTGTTCTCGCTTTTTTTTCTTTTTGGGTCACACCCAACGATGCACAGGGGTTAGTCCTGCTGTTCATGCACTCAGGAATTTCTCCTGGCGGTGCTCAGGGGGCCATATGGGATGCTGGGAATTGAACCCGGGCCGGCTGCATGCAAGGCAAACGCCCTACCCGCTGTGCTATTGCTCCAGCCCCGTTCTTGCTTTCTTACTTGTTTGCCAGGGTCCTGCACCTTATGCTCCAGCACCTGCATGGCTTCCCCGATTGCCTGAATCCTCCATTCCTAGCCCCGGGTTAGGTCTGGGCTGGCTGCTCAACAGAACATTACAGTTGGGACTTGGGCTCAGGCTCTGCCTGACCCTTGTTTCTGCGAACACCGGGGGTGACTTACTCGTAAAACTCGGCAGCCGGAGTGAACTTGTACTTGGAGTACTTCGTGTGGTTGCCCAGCACAGAGGCATTGAGGAGCTTGGGGTCGGTGCAGTTGGGGCTGTTCCAGGCATGGCCGCAGTCAGTCCAAGGCAGGTTGAAGGTGAAGGAGGAGAAGAGGTAGTAGAGAGACCAGGCGATGATGACATTGTAATAGAAGCCCACGTAGATGGCGATGAGGATCACGGCATAGCCGACGCCTGGGGCCGGCACAGAATGGGCTCAGACTGGCTGTCTCAAGCCCGGATCCCCAGGTTCCCTGAAGAACTGCTTCCAACCAGAACAACAGACCCTCTACCTCCCTTGCTCTGTAGCAAACACCTTCATGTTATGTGCTCCTGAGGCACCCCACTCCTTTGCTATGGGAGGGAATGTCCTGGTTTTTAGGGCAGTCCTGGGTCTTGCAACATGGGTCTTATGAGAGACATCCGGTTATCTGGTCTGACCCCCACCCTTCGAGTACCTGTATCTGAATCCCTTGCTCAGAGGCAGAAAAAACAGTTATTTTGCAGTGCAGGCTCCTATAAAGTGGATCTGAAAAAGCTTATTTAGACCTGTTCCTTGAAAAACAAGTTATTTTGCAATTCAGGTTCCTATTAAGCTAAGCTAAATTAATTCTGGTGGTAGTCCATTTTGGGCCTGTCCCTCACAAAGTAATTTCTCAATAAACTTGGTTTAATTCGATGTTTTTAAGAACAATATAAAGAAAAAATAACTATACCAGAGGCTGGTTTTTTAATGTCTTAAGAGGACACATGGTTCATCCAATTCATATATGCCAATCTGCTGCATTAGTCAGCCAGATATAAAACAATTGCACATTTATTTTTCTCCAGATTCTCAGTTGTAGGGAAATAGAAGTTTTATAGTTCTACCATTTTCATCATATTTTGGAGTATGGAAAAAAAAAACATGTCAAATGTTTGTTCAACATTCCCCTTCTAAACTTTCTCTCTCTGTATTTTAGGTGAAGAAAATTAGTTGGTATTTAATATTCAAAGTTTCTATAGACAGAATTTCATCTCCTCCAAATTCCTATATTGGGCCTCCAAAACCCAGTGTGACAATGTATAGAGGAGGGCCTTTGGGAACTGATTTTCATGGGAGTGCACCCTCAGATGAATCCCCACCTTTCTGGAAGGACAGCAGAGAGCGTGCTGACTCTGGCCCCTGTGGGAAGGAGCAGCCAGAAGGCAGTCAGCTGAAGGAATACAGAACTCACTGGAAGGCCCTTTAGATGGCCCCTTTGTCCTGGATTCGCAGCCTCCAAAGCTGTGCGGAATCAACTCCAGTTTCCAGCAACAATCGATGGCATTTTGTTCAAGCTATGTTGACAGTAACAGGGTCCTTCAGCTTCTAGAATTCAGTTAACTAGGAGACCTGTTGACCAATGCCAGACTGTCCTTAGTTGACTTGCAACGGCTCTAGAGGACCAGAGTGATGGTACAGTGCTTAGGGCATTTGTCTTCCATGGGAAATCCCTGATTATAGAAACATAAATAAGCCCTGTAGCTGGGTGTGAACAAAAAATGAAATAAATAAATAAATAAATAAACTGCATTTCTTGCTATAACATAGGTTGGAATAGTAAGTACCAGAAGTTTTCAATCCTGAACATCACTGAGGTAATGGTACCAGTATGAAGGAGAGAGATAGGTGGGATGGAATATGAGGAAGCAATTTTATTATACAGACCACGTGAACTGGGATACTAAGGGGGAAATGTGTAGTTGGGGGGAAAGTATGCCAGGATCCAAATCAAGGTCCTCACTCTTATAAACTGTGTGGTTTTTAAAGAAGTTATTTACACTCTGAATCTTAACCTCTGTAAAAAGGAAGATAACAAGCAATTCTTCAGGGGTGTGAGCACTGCCTGATAAAAACATGCATAAGAAATACCGTTGATCAGTTCTCCCTGCCTTTATAACTGAGATCAATCCCAGAAAAACAGGTCTGTAAGATGTAAGAGCCAGATGAGTGCCATCAAGTAAATACTGGCTAAAAACCATGCCTCTGCGTTACCTCCATCAGAAAATATTTAAAAGCAAGTTGATTTTTGAACCTCATAATCAAGGCACATGGTTCTTACTCTTTGCAAATAAGTATTCGGAGCAGGAAGAGCCACAGAAAGCAGTGCAGCTCAGAGGAGCGAATGGCTTCTGCCCCTTTGGAGGAGTCCTGAACGTCTATCACCTTTTTCCTCTCACACTTCTTTAAATGCATTTCTTTAAATATAAGTACTTTATTTCACTAAAAACAAAGCCAAGGGGTAATGTCTCAGACAGGAAAACCTGCTTCCGTACAAGATCTAGGGTGCTGTGTTATAGCATATGCAGTTATAGAAAAGCTCCTCAAGTGCCAATGTCCCAGGCTCAGAATAAACTTTAAACTGACTTAAGTATCGATGATTACTGTAGAATTTTAAAACGAAATGAATGTGGGGAAATCTAGAGCCTTCTGAGAAATACCCCCAAAAGCAGGAATGTGTTGAAGTTGACAATGAATATTACAGGAATGAGAAATAATCTTAACTAACACTCTTGGATATAATTTCAGTCAAATAGAAGTTCATATAATACACAAATGATCATGGACCCAGTATCTACCTGATCTTAAGCAATGAGACGGACCATCCCAATTGTTCTCTAACTGTGTCGTGGGGGGTCCAAAGACCATAGCCTTGGCGTCACTACCACTGCGAGTGGTCAGCACTGCCCTCTAGTGGCTAGCACAGTTAACCACAGCTCTTTCACTGACCCCAGAAAAAAAAGAAAAAAAAAAACTTCATCCTTAAGTGGCAAATAAGACCGTATTTTATTTTTATCTTTTGGCAGAAGCACTTCTTTCAGACCCCAGTGAAATCTGAAATGAGTAATTTGTTGAGCTTGATGGAAAAATTCATATAAGCAGAAAGATAATGATCCCTATCTTTTTTAGGATTTTTAAACCAGGATATATGTCCACCTCAAGAGTTCCCGGCAAGTACAAACTACACAATGGAGACTCAATGGCTTCACACATGCATCTGGTTACTCTATTTACAAAGCTTTGGAGCCTGCAAGGACACCGACCAGTTAAAAATGGCCAAAAACTGCTCTACGCAAACAAAACCAATTAGACACAATGCAAAGGCATAAAAGAAACAAAAGGACAGTGTACTCACAAGCACAGAGAAGTAATAAACAGGAGGGGACTCATAAATTTATTTTTGTACCTCTAACAGAGGAATCTATCTAACATGCAGGCAACTGTAAATTGTACAATATTGGGAAGGAAAGAGAAAACAGAACAATGAGCCAGAGGGAAAAAAGGCATCATGTAACTATAAATTTGGGGTGTTTAATTTTTCAAGGACTGCAAAAAAGGGACTTTCTATCATCTTCTATTTAATAGGGGCCACCCCTGTGGTGTCTGGGGTTCTCCAGGTCATTCGGGTGACTGAGACCTGCCTGCAGAGCATGTCTGGAGGGCCCGGGGTGCTGAAGCGGAAACAAAGGGAAATAAAAGGAAGGGTGTGGGATGAGTTCTGGGCCTTGTGTGTGTGTGATGAGTGCTCACACACGGGAGCTGCCACTCCAGTCCCCAAGCCTGTCACTTACAAGAGAGGAAGACAATGGGTTCGGAAATGTGATCTGACCCTTGTCACAATCTAGTCCGTGGAAGCACAGGCTTCAGCCCACCCATTCCCTGCTAGTGATCTCTCAGTTGGCACCTGCCTGCTCATAGCAAAGCTTACGCTCAACTTGGACACTGAGAAAAATCTTGAATGTAAAGAAAGCTACTTCAAAATGAATTATTTCTCCTCAAATTATCATTGGAGATAAATTCATTAAGTAAAATAGTTTTCCCTAAAGGGAATTTTCTCTACTAACTCCACTGGATAAAAGTTCATTGAGTAAAAGCATATTCTCTTTTTTTTCCCTTAAATTTTTATTAGTGAAACACCATGAGGTACAGCTGTAGATTTACAAATTTTTGTGCTTGGGTTTCAGTTATACA
>JAOXYA010096225.1:0-10971 GCA_028565675.1 Sorex palustris
ATGACCCAATTGTCTGCTTGTCAAAGAGAGATGCCTTAGGAGAAACCAAGTAGCCCCATAAAGCACCATAATCATAGACTTCTAAACTCCAGAATTGTGAGAGGATACATTTCTGCTGCTTAAGCTATTCAGTCTGTGGTATTTTGTAATGGCAACCCAAATGGACTTATACTTATATTATTTTTACAGAAACTCATTTTTCTCTTTTTCTTTCTCTTTCTCTCATAGCTGGGAAAATGCCTGAAGGCCTTTTGAGGGGGAAAATGCTCAGTAAATGTAAAAATATAATCATGATGAAGCCCTAAAGAGTCTGAAAGGGACTTGACTTAATCCACATTTACCAAGACTATAAATTGGTCTCAAAGTTCCTTAAGAACAGGCCTCTCCTGAGAGCATTCTCAACTGTCAATTTTTATTCACAGCAGAAATCACCCAAAAAACTATTCCTTCTGCATATCTTATACATGCCAACTTTTTGTTCTCTCAGGACCTAGGCAGAGAAAGGGGATGTGTGTGTGTGTGTGTGTGTGTGTGTGTTTCTTTTTAGCCTTAAATATGTTTTGGTCTATGTGAATCTGATGAATCCACTTCATATTGAACTATTTTTCCTTGAATACTGAACTCTGGTTGAGTCTCTTTCTCCTGTGCTATCCTGGGTAAAAGACACAGTTAAGACAATAGTTCCTCAGAAAATCAAGTATCTCAGAATCAGCTACTACAGTGGTGAAGGACGTATACAAAGAAAATTACAAAAAACTACATCAAGAAATCAAAGGGGACACTAGGAAATGGACACATATCCCTGCTATTGGATCAGGATGATTAACATTGTCAAAATGTCAATACTCCCCAAAGCATTATACAAATTCAATGTGGTTCCTATAAGGATACCCATGACATTTTTCAAATAAATGGACAAAAATCTCCTGAAATTCATCTGAAACAATAAACCCCTACAAATAGCTAGAGCAATCTTTGGGAAAAAAAGAAGATGGGTGACATCACCTTTCCCAACTTCAAACTGTATACTAAAAAGCAGTGTAATTAAAACAGCATGGTATTGGAATAGACACAGACCCACAGACCAATGGAAGAAAGTTGAATGTTCCATCACAGACTCTCAAATATATGATCACTTAATCTTTGATAAAGGAGGAAGAAATGTGAAGTGGAACAAGAAAAATCTCTTGAACGAATGGTGCTGGGAAAACTGGACAGCTACTTGCACACACACAAAAAAAATAAACTCAAACCTCTAACACCAGGGACAAAAGTCAGATCAAAGTGGATTAAAGACCTCAATATCAGACCTGAATCCATAGATACATGGAGTAAAATATAGCCAGAATCTTTCAGGACATTGAAGCTTAAGTCATCTTTAAGGATGAAACACCACTGGCCAAGCAAGTGGAAACAAACATAAATAAATGTGACCACATTAAACTAAAAAGCTTCTGCACTTCAGAAGAAACAGTGACCAAAATAAAGATAGAGTCCACTAAATAGGACAAATTACTTACCTAATACCCATCAAATAAGGGGTTACTGTCCAGTATATACAAGATATTAGTAGAACTGTACAAGAGAAAAACCTCCAACCCCATCAAAAAATGGGGAGAAGAAATGAACAGACATGCCCTCAGAAAAGTAATACAAATGGCTAAAAAATACATGAGAAAACATGTAGACTTACAAGTTTTTGTGTTTGGGTTTCAGTTATACAATGATTGAGTACCCATCCCTCCATCAGTGCCCATTCTCCACCACCAATGAACCCAGTATCCCTCCCACCCCCTTAGACCCCCATCCTACCCATTCTCTGTGGCAGGGCATTCCCTTTTGTTTTCTCTCTTCTTTGGGGTGCTGGTGTTTGCAAAAGAAGCATTGAGTGGCAATCATGTTTGGTCTATAGTCTACTTTCAGCATGAAACTTCCATCCTAGGAGGATACTCCCAACACCCTTTATTTGGTGCTCCCTTCTCTATCTGCACTGCCTTTTCCCTTATCATGTGCAGCTGGCCTCCAAACCATGGAGTGAACCTTATTTTAACTTTTTAAATTATTTTTATGTGCCTTTTGGCCTTTTGTATTTCTTTTTAGAGGAAGCTTCTGTTCATTTCTTCTCCCCATTTTTGATGGGGTTGGAGGACTTTTTCTTATATAATTGTGCTAGTGTCTTGTAATCCTGGAAATTAATATCTAATCAGATGGGTATTGGGTAAATATTCTTTCCCATTCTGTGGGCTCTCTCTGTATTTTGGTCACTGTTTCTTTTGAAGTGCAGAAGCTTCTTAGTTTGATGTAGACCCATTTGTTTATGTTTGTTTCCACTTGCGTGTATTATTTTTTGTTTAAATAATTTTTTAAATTTTTATTAGTGAAACACCATTAGGTACAGTTGTAGACTTAGAAATTTTTGTACTTGGGTTTCAGTTATACAATGACCCAGTACCCATACCTCCATCAGTGCCCATTCTAAATCATTTACATTTTTTAAAAAAATTTTGTTAGTGAAACACCATGAGGTACAGTTGTAGATTTACCAATTTTTGTGCTTGGGTTTCAAATTGTACAATGATCAACCACCCATCCCTCTACCAGTGCCAAAGGGAATACCCTGCCACAGATATTGCCTTTTTTTCTTTTTGGGCCACACTCCGCAATGTACAGAGGTTACTCCTGGATCATGCACTCAGGAATTCCTCCTGGTGGTGCTCAGGGGACCATATGGGATGCTGGGCATCAAACCCGGGTCGGCCATGCAACAAGGCAAACACCCTACCCGCTCTGCTATTGCTCCAGTCTCCAGATATTGCCTTCTAGGTTCTACTGTTCTAAGGAGAAATATTTTATTATTATATAAAATGAGTATATTGCTTGGGGCTGGAGCGATAGCACAGCGGTAAGGTTTGCCTTGCGCGCAGCCAGCCTAGCCAAGAAGGGTTTGATTCCTTTGCCCATCTCGGCGAGCCCAGCAAGCTACCGAGAGTATCTCGCCCGCGAGGCAAAGCCTGGCAGGCTACCCGTGACGTATTCAATATGCCAAACACAATAACAATAAGTCTCAGAATGGTGATGCAAATCAATGAACAATGGGAGGACAGTGCTACAATGCAGTTTTGTATGTAGACATAGTTTTGTAGGTAGAGGAATTGCTTTGACATAAGAAAAAAGTACATCAAGTATTTCTAGTAAGGAGCATGGAAGGCCTGTGCTCAATTCATCCACATACCCTTTAACAGATGAAATGACATGGTAATACATTGTATAACAATAAATAAAAGTTGGAGGGATTTAAAGGAGTTTCCCTATTCCAAAAGAGAGAGCTCCCATACTTACTCCCCCCCCCCCCCACCTCAGGGCATTTTCTTTAGAAAACCTGTGAATTCTTTCTTTTTTCCTTTGGTATTTACGTAAATCTTTTAACAACTTAAATAAACTTCATGCAAATTTTACCACTTAGGGATGGTTTTCTCAAGAACCTGCAGCCATCTCTATAGAGAGCAATAATTAGAGGAGATAACTGCTTCATTTTCAAGTTTGTGCTGGAATCTAGGTCTCTGACTATTGTGAGGTGGTTCACTCCAGCTTCCTGCCATAAAAATATGAGATGCTTGTTCTTCCCTTGGTAAGGTGAATTTGCTAGCACATTTGGTTGGTCAATCACCAGTTGAATAAAGAAGGAACCATGAGAAACAGAGGGTGGTGTCAAGTTCTTTGTCATAAGGATCACTATTATTTATCTTAATTTTGTTTTGTTTGGGGTTAACCATCTGGTGGTCCTCAGAGAGGGCTTACTCCTCACTCTCCACTGAGGGATCAGTCTTGGCAGGGATAGGGGGAACAATATGAGTTGCAAGGGACCAGACCCTTGTCAGCTGTATACAATGCAAGTGCCCTACTACTGTACAATCTCTCTGGAGTACATGCATGTTACAAATTGCATTTACGCAGCTATATAAAAAAATAAGACAGGTTCTTGTCTTCTCAATCCCTTTCATGGCTAGCCTATAATGTACATCACATTTCAGTTGAATGCTTACACAAAAATATAGAACTACTGAAACTTGAGGAAGTATATCTGGTAATGTGCTTGCATTGTGCTTGCATTGTATGCAATGACCCAGGTTAGATGTTCAGTACATTGTCCATTACATGCCATTTCAGAGTAGCAGTAATGAGTAGCTCTGTCATTTTAACAGATTGTGGGTCACTGTTCTTTGCTAGGCATTGACTACTGGAACTATGTGCCACAAATCCCAGTTTGCAAGTACACGCCACAGGATATATATATCATATATATATATATATACATATATATATATATATTTGAGTTTCAGGATTGGATGAAAGTTCACAAATTCCATGCATGTGAACATAAAGCTCCTATTGGGACAAGCCTCAAGGTGCCAGCTGGAAGATACTTAATTTGCATGTTGTCTCTCATTTCCTCACGCATAAACTTCCAATATTTTTTTCTGAAAAATTTCTCCTTAGCTGCATGTCAATTACTATTTCACGCATATCCAAAAAACCTGGGGTGTATAACAGAAAAAAAATCATAAGTCAATGTGACTATCACTGAGAGAACAAAGAACTACACATTGTGAAATAAGACTGGAAATATAGGTAATCTATGTCCAAGACTTTTGTTCTATTTTATATAAAAAAAAAAACTATAGAAGGGTCATACTAATAGGATAATGGAAATTAGGTTTGTATTTCAAAATAATCATGTAAGGTTACAGTTCTACTACTGGTTCAATAAAGGTCATAAGTAGAAATAGAATTGATAGATTTAAGAGGTAATGCCAACAGGTCTCAGTACTTAATAAGAACTGGAAATAAGGTTGAAGAGATAGTACAGTTGGTAAGGAGATTCCATGCATGCAGATTCCATCCCTCTCCTGAGTACAACCTGGAGTGATTCCTAATGACAGAGACAGGAGTAAGCCTTGGGCACTGCCAGGTTTGGCCCCAAACCAAGAAAACAAAAAAAGAATTAGAGATATGAAAAAAATAAGAATTGGGGATTAGAAAGGTAGTATAGAGCTTTAAACTCTTGTTCTGGTGCCAGAGAAAGAGTACAGGAGGCAAGGTCCTTCGCTTACAAGCAGTTGACCCCATTTCTATCCACTGCATATGGTCACCTGAGCAACATCAGGGGTGACTCCAAGCTCAGAATCTGGAGTAGGTCCAACATCACCAACTGTAACCCAAAATTTCAGTAACAGTATTGAGAAACTACAACTTGTACTTTCAGTGACAGAAATATGGGAAATAGGGGCTGGAGTGATAGCACAGCAGTAGGGTGTTTGCCTTGTGCTTAGCCAGCCCAGCCCAGCCCAGTTCGATTCCTCCATCCCTCTCAGAGAGCCCGGCAAGCTACTGAGAGTATCTCGCCCACACGGCAAAGCCTGGCAAGCTATCCATGACGTATTAGATATGCCAAAAACAGTAACAACAAGTCTCACAATGGAGATATTACTGGGCCCACTCGAGCAAATATATATATATATCAAAAATCTATTAGAAAACATTTTCTCTCAATTGGGGTGGAGATACATATACTTAAGTTAGTAAGGACAAGAGGTCACAAAGAAAAAATGCAGTTCCAGGAGGTGTCCATATGGCTAATATATAAGTCTATATTGCACTGTCCTCCCATTGTTCATCTATTTGCTCAAGCAGGCACAAGTAAAATCTCCATTGTGAGTCTTGTTACTGTTTTTGCCATTTCGAATACGTCACAGTTAGCTTGCCAGGCTTTTGCCATGTGGGCGCGATACTCTCGGTAGCTTGCCAGGCTCTCCAAGAGGGTTGGAGGAGTCAAACCGGGGTCAGTCCCAGTCAGCTGCGTGCAAGGCAAGCATCTTGCCACTGTACTATCACTCCACCCTATAAAAAAAAGAATTTTTTTTAAAAGCAAAGGGCTTTGTGCTTCTGGGCAGAGAATGATAAGTAGAGAGGAAAGGTTGGGATAGGAGGAGGGGAGTTATAGTAATAAGGACTGTTTTATTATAGAGATGAGCCAATCAATAATCAGAGTTGTACCAAGGAGTAGCCCTTTACTGTTTTATTTTTTTATTAAACCATGGTGAGAAACACAGTGACAAAATTGTTCATGATTGGGCTTCCATCGTACAATGTTCCAACATCTATCCCTTCACCAGTGTACATTTCCTGCCACCACTGTCCCCACTTTCACTTCTGATCCCCACTCTGCCTTTACGGCAGATACTTTTCTTCTCTCTCTCTCTCTCTCTCTCTCTCTCTCTCTCTCTCTTTCTCAAAAAAAAGAGGTTATCATGCATATCCCTTTACTTTCAAGATGTCACAAATTGTGGTTAAAATGGAGCATGCTTTTAGCATATATCTTCTTTACCTACTTTCAGCATTCAATTCTTATCTAGAGTGATTGTTTCCAATAATGATTGTCTTAGTGGTCCTTTCTCTATCCTAATTGCCCTCTCCCTGCAACATGAGGGAAGCTTCCAAATGTGAAGAAGTTCTCCTGTCTGTCATTCTATTGTCCTTTGATAATTGTCTAGGAGCAGCTCTTTCCCTAATAAAAAGTTATTTCTTTAAAAAATATTTACATTTCCATTATAAAAGTAAATTTATTTTGTGAAAGGCGGTGGCTTACTCTAATTTCAGAGTGTCAAGGGGAAGATAAAAAAGACTTTTTCTGAATCTTTCCTTATAAGCATTTAGCTCAAGATAGTCCACATGTTTAAGTACCATAATTTTTGATAGCATGCCAGATGGTGCTCAGGGACTACTCCCAGCTTGGGGGTTTGATACCCATTGCTAGGGGGCTATGCAATTCTGGAGATCAAGAAAGTTGGGTATTCTGCATGCAAAGTGTACATGCCAGTCCTCTGAACATTCCCCTGGACCTTATTTTCTTAAGTTACTACATTGTGGTTTTGAAACCAGGCCAAAGATCAATATTAGAGTAGAGCAACTATGCTTGCCTCAAAGCCCAAAGATAAGGACCATTGTCTTCAGTTTATCCTTTCCCCAAATCTTAATTTGCTTAGGTTTGTAGATAGATGGAGTGTATCAACAGGGGATTTCTTTGTTCATTCCTGTGCCCACCAATCTGTAGCCCACCCTTTCTTCCCTGTTTTTGGTCCAAGAAACTTCCAGGTTGTGATTTTGCAAACAAAATGGTTATCTTGAACAATTGTCAATGCATTAGATCTATCAGTCACAGGGGCCATCCATTGATTTGTCCTCAAGCTGTAATAGAAATGAATCTTCACAGGCACATGGCTTACTGTTATGTTTTAGATAGAAAAATCATTGTCATCACTTTCCCAGAATATTACCCTAATCCTGTTAAATATAAACCAAGTATAACTGAAACAGATTTTCTCCTTTTCTTTGCTTATAAAACAGCTGTGGAGTCTGTATTCTTGAAACATGGACAGCAGAGTAGGAGAATGGATGATCAACAACTTTCAAGATGTTACAAATTCTGGTTAAAATGGAGCATGTTTTTAGCAAACCAAGGGTGGGTGCTCGCTGCTTAGAGGCAAATTATTCAAGGAACAAGTATTGGAATAGAGATAAAACCAAAATTTGATTCAAGTTCTTGCAACCTGAGAAGGTAGGCTTATTTTCTTCAAAAACTCATCTTATACACCTGGTCCTAATAAGAAGGCTTATAGTTACAGAGACTACACATTTTGTAAGAGTAGGTTATAGGTTAATGGATTCCAGGGTAATCAATTAATTCACTCCAGGGTTGATCCAATGATGCCCACTTCTAATGTGACTGCAAAAAAAAATTTCTAATTAAGGTTTCCTTCTTATTCTTTCAAAAAAGAAAGGGAGTGTATTCCTAACCAGATAGGTTTTCTAGTTAATAATATTGATGTGGGTGGAAGAGGTAACACACCAAAAGAACCAGGTCTTCCGGGGAGCTCATGAATTATGATGTACATCATCTGTCCCTTGACTATTATACCAACTTCTTGACCCACTTCAGTTACCTGGGGAACTGCCTGGAAAAGTTAGAACTGATAATCTGCCATGAGCATTTTTATGGTGCAGACACTACTGTCCCACCATCCCTACAAGCTACTTCTCCTAAAATCCACTTGATCGATATAGTTCTAGAACCAGTCCACACCCCTGAGTTCTCAGGGAGCTGATTCAAGCTGAGCTAGGAAGTGTTTGCAAGAAAGGGAAAGTCTATCCTAACCTCTGTCCAGGTTTTCTACGTCCATTGTCTTCCTTTGCAGAAAAGAAATTTAGGAAGATACAGTGAAGCTAACTAGTTCCATTTTGAGAAAAAAGAGGAAAGAAGAAGAAAAGTGAAGAAGAAAGAGGGGGAGATGGGGAGAGATGTCTTTTAGAGAGAACACAGGCTTCTCTAGAGAGAAGACAGCAGAAAATACCCAAGCCAGATTGAGATGAATCTGACTCCAAAGGTGGAGAACTAATGCAACTTGACTTGAGGAAGGCTATTTTACAGGACTTGTCAGAAACTAGTCCCAGTCTCTGCCTTTTCTTCCTTTTCTATGTAAGAGCCTGCTACTATTGTCAAAAGGAATAGCCTGGGATTATCAGTGGCCTTTCATATTCTTGTCATGAACTCCAGATACTTTCTGAGTTTCTTCTTTTCTTGGGGAGAGGGGTCCACACTTCTCTGGTTAGTATCTCTTTTGCATGAGTTGGTGCCTCATTTTATTTATCGGTAAGAGCTCAGTTTTTGCATCTCAAAGGGATCCAGTTTTTCTGCTTCTAGTCAGCTTCAGGCATGGTAGTTTGGCAACATCTTCTTGGTTCTATTTCTCTCAAAATACATCACCATCACATCCCTCCCCTATCTATATGTTGAAGGCAACACTATTGATTCCAATTTCAAATTTCTTTAGGGTGACTTCACTATGACCATGACTAATGACTGCTGACCCACCTCAGCTGCCCAAGAACTGGACAGTCACACATCTAATTGGGCATTAAAAACCCCTGCCAGGACAGTAGGCAGGCTTGGATTGAGATCTTGCTGTCTCCCTTGTCTCTTATTTGCAATAGCAAATAAACATTTTCCCTTTATCCAAAACTGTGTTTTATGATTGGCTTCGGGACAGGAGATGTCAGTGATTTAATATCACAGTGGTTTTAAAACCAATGAGAGAGGCCCAAGAGATAACTCTAAGGGCTGAAAACATACTTCACAGGCAGGAAAGTCAGCTCAAGCCCCATGGTTCCCTGAGCACAAAGGCAGGAGCAGCCTCTAAATATTGCCAGATGTGAGCCATTCTAACAATAAGAAGGAAAACAACAAGACACACAATTGAAAATGTAACCATAAAGATTTTATTCCACCACCACTCAGGGACCAGCCAAACAAGAGAGAGCAACCTTCACTGGCAACAAGGTAGCAAGTTGGAAAGAGGCGGAAGTACAATCACCACTCCCCTCATGCTCAGTTCTCTATCATTTTTCAAGCGGTGTGGACCTTCTGGATTGTTCAAGTCCAGAAAAGCTTAATCTGTGCCTCTACCCAATGCACACAGTTCTATGTCTGGTAGTGTACTGTATTTTGGTTTCTCTTTGATTTCGGTGTCAGAAGGTCTTTGCTTTCTGGATTTTCTGGTGATTTTATGGCCTCCTATTAGTTCTGAGTATAACTTGTTAGAGTTGGCCCAAGTCCAGCAACTTCAAGTATAAGCAGAAGAATAGAGCTCAGCAGGGAGCAGGGAGGCAATTACACATATATTGCCACTAACTTACTGCACATGTCCTTTAATGTCCCTAAAATGTTTTCAATCCTGCAACAAGTTTGCCACCCTCATCTTTGGGTAATACCCTGGTTGTCATCTCTGTCTTGAATTCATCCACTCAGTTCCTGCTCAGAAGCAACCTCCCAGTAAATATCCCTGCAAGGATTATCTTGAAATCCATGAGTCCTGAGCTGAAAAGATCATACTGGTAAATTGCTTGCCTTAGCACCTGGCTGACTGACCATGCTTTCATTCTCAGAACATATATAGTCCACTGAACACCTCCAGGAGAGATCCCTGAGCAGATTCAGGAGTAAGCACTTGAGCATAGCTTACTCCCAAAACAAGCAAAAGAAAGTTTTCACAAATCACCCTGTGTTCTTGATGCTATACTGTCCTGTGATATCTATGCTACGTTTGCCCGTTTGCCAATTTTAGTAACAGTCATATCATTTCAGCACAACAAAACTTTTCGAAGGCTTTACAGAATGTCTCTCTGTCCCTCTGTCTCTCTGTTACACAAAGAGAGAGAGAGAGAGAGAGAGAGAGAGAGAGAGAGAGAGAGAGACCAGCAATTATGGTGACTATTCTAGAGATAGAATTTCTTCTTCATAAACCTCGATCTTTGCTCTTGAGATGTTCATCTGACTGGGTGATGATAATTCACCTAAGGCTTGATAATCTACTTTCAGGTGTAATGATCATTGTTGCACCTGGATTTTTGTTCTTCCAGCTTATTTCTTTACTTTTATCTTTTGCCTATTCTAGGCAGGCTCCCATCTCAGGACCTTTGCACTGAGATTTCTCTTGTCTGGAGGTGACAGGGACAGACTCCACAAAGAAGGACTTTCCCAGAAGAAACCATGTGTTTGATCAAATCACTCCCATCACCAAAGGTCACCATCTGAGCTAGACTGCCTCTAGACCCTTGCTCTTCACTGTCATAAAACTTGAATCATTTCTGCTTTCTTTGATTATCTTTCTAACATCATTTAAATCTATCTAAATATTTACTTATTTCTTATTTTTACTCTATTAAAACAAAATATAAATTTAAAAATAAGATTTAAAAGATATTTCGGCTTTTATATATAAAATAAATTTTACATTTCTTCAATGACATACATTTACAAGATAACAAAGTGTGCTAGTATGCATGTGGCTTTGTATTGAAAGAAAGGGGTAGTGGAGATCACCATATCCTAGAACACAGAACAAGTTCTACCACATA
>JAOXYA010096248.1:0-10970 GCA_028565675.1 Sorex palustris
CTGTGTGTGTCTCTCTCTTTCTCTCTCCCCTTCCTCTCTCTTTCTCTTTCCCTCCTCTCTGTGTCTGTCTCTGTCTCTCTGTCTCTGTCTCTGTCTCTCTCCTCTCCTCTTTTCTCTCTCTCTCTGTCTCTCTCTCTTTCTCTCTCTCTCTCTCATCTCTCTGTCTCCACACCCAGAGGTGGTCTGGGGTCCTCCTGACTCTGTGCTCACGAGTACCCCTGGGCAGGCCCTTGAGGTGCCTTTGTGTTGGTGGGGCTTGGAACCAGGCATGCAGGGCAAGCACTTACTCCTGTATTATCTCCCTGACTCCAAGTTTGCACTTCTTTTAAGATGACCAACCTGTGTTTCTCCACTAAACACTCTGCCAGCCCCTACCCCACACTGAGGCCAGCCGAAGAGACCATGATAGGGGTGCAGAGGAGGAGACCCAGACACTGCTGCCCACAGAACCCAGGGTGGGCTGAGATGCGAAGGCCCAGTGTGTCAGCGAACACTTCACTATGGACAGCCTGAACTTAATCTCTCCACCAGTAATCAGGGGCTTCCTTTTTGTTTTTTTGTTTTTAGTTTTTCGTTAGTGAATCACCGTGAGGTACACGTGTTTGCATTTCAGTCATACAATGATCATTTACCCATCCCTCCACCAGTGCCCATTCTCCTCCACCAATGTTCCCAGTATCCCTCCCACCACCCCCTCCCTTTTTCCCCTCCCCCCTCCCCCCTGCCTCAGCAGCAGGGCATTCCCTTTTATTCTCTCTCCTCTCCTTTTGGGTGTTGTTGTTTGCAATAGAAGTATTAAGTGGCCATTGTGTTTGGTCTATAGTCTACTTTCGGCATGCATCTTTCAACCCAAGTGGGTCCTCCCAATATCCTTTACTTGGTATTGCCTTCTTTATCTGAGCTGCCTTTTACCCTAGCATGTAAGGCCAGCTTCCAAGCTGTGGAGCAGATCTCCTGGTCCTTATCTCTACTACTCTTGGGTGTTAGTCTCCCATCCAATCAGGGGCTTCTTTCATTAATTTTCGAATGTATGATTAAGAATATTAATGACACAGGAAACGTGAGAATATATTCTCTTGATAAAATACATTTCAAGGGCTGGGGAGAAGGCCCGCGTGGTAGACAGAGCTCAGGGCCTGATGTGCTGCTTTTGGTCCCCAGCACTGTATGACCTGCCTGAGCAGCCCTGGGTGGGACCCTAGGGGCCCACGTATACTTCCAGACCCAAATCCCTGGGCTGGAGCAAGATCAGGAGAAATGCCATGTCAGCACCATTGGGTGTCACCCCTGTGAAACTAACTTTCAACATTCCCTGAAACTAAATTTCAACATTCCCTGAAATTTCCTTCAGCTGACCCCTTGCCTGTACTTCTCCTCTGATCTCATTGCTAGGCCTCCTCACGTGGCGAAGAGTTTGATAAATAACCATCTAACTAGTTTTATAACCACAGAATATATGCCATACTTTAATAGGCGTGCAACACCATTGGCACTGCTGCTCCCAAGGATGACTTTTCATGGTCAGAGGAAGTGTATTTATCGACTCACTAAGCCAATATTGCTTTTCCTTTTCTTTCTTTCCTTTTTTTTTTTGTTTTGGGACTACACCCAATGATGATCAGTAGTTACGCCTGGCTCTGCACTCAGGAATAGTTTCTGGTGGTGCTCAGGGGACCATATGGGATGCCAGGGATCAAACCCAGGTTGGCTGTATGCCATGGCAAATGCCCAACCCACTGAACTATAGCTCCAGTCCTCAGCCAATATTTCCTGAAGGCCAATTTTGTAGCAGTCCCAGTCTCAATCTCTGGGAATTCAGCAGTAGGGCCACCACCCTACCCTCAGGGAACTAACAGCTGTGGGGGTGGTAAAGATAGTCAATAATCAATAATCTAAAGCAAATATCTGCCAGGTAAGGACAAGGGCCATGGAGAGAAACAAGTCAAGGACCAGAGGGCTGGGGTGGTGGGGGTGGGGGGGAATAAGAATTTTACGGGGGAGGTGAGGGATGTGGCTTGGCAGTAGAGCACATGCTTTACATGTGGGGGACCCTGGGGCCGATCCCCAGTGTCTCAAAAAATCCATACAAATAGACTGAGGAGCGGGGAGGCCCTGAAAGATGCAGCCAGGGAGAGCCAGGCCTTTGTGTTCATCAGCTTAAGTAGAACCACGGGGGGTGGGGGGTACCTACAGGGCTGCTGTCCCAGGAAAAGCACAATGCCCTGTCCTGCTGGCCACAACTGCAATGCAGCAAAGCTCTCAGGGGCTCCTGACATTTGCAAAGCCTCCTAAGTCAATACTTAAAGATTTTTGTGAGTCCCTGCAGCAGGCTGAAAAAATTCCCTCAAAAAGATGAGTATAGGGTTCCAGTTACAAAAGCAGGTAAGGCACTTGCCTTGCACACAACCAACCCAGATTCTATCCCCGAAATCCCAGATGGTTCCCTGAGTGCTTCCGGGAGTGATTCCCAAGTGCAGAGCCACTCAGTCAGAGTTACCCCTGAGCACAGCCGGCTGTGACCCCAAAACAAAACAAACAAACAAAAGCCAAGTCTAAATCTTCACTGCCCAGTGCCTGGGAATGTGGCCTCTCTGGGAGCTGGCGGCCTTAATCTTAGGTTCTGGACAGGGGCTAGGAGGGCAGCTGAGAGCTGAGGAACTCATGCTCAGGAAGCTCCGGGGACAGGTCCTATGGACAGTCTGGCAATACCTTGAGGTAGAACTTGTGGTCTCTTGAGCTCTGAGCAACTAGATTTCTCTGCTCGGAAGCCACCCACTTGGTGGTCATCTGTGACAGCTGCCCAGGAAATGGTTCTGGCTCTCAGCAGCCCTGTCTCTCACACCCAGTCAAACCATTACCTATCACGTGCTCACAGTTTTCATGTCTACTTAGTTTTGAAAGAACCAGATTCCTCTCCCCATGCTGTGACACCCAGAGGGGGACAGGCAGGGGGCAGTTCCATGGCTGGGCCAATGGAGAAGCATTTGGGATATGCCTTCCTGCCTTGGGCAGAGTCCTCAGAGCGCCCCGAGTGAGTACTCTGAGGAAACTCAGGGCATTTTAATCACGTGTCCCAAACGGTTAAATTCTAGCAAGACATTGTTATGTGCTATGGAAAAAAATCAGAAAAAAATTAACATAGAAGGATATTGTTGAAATAGCAGCTACCAATTCTGGGGTTTTTGGGGGTGGGAGGGGCAGAGAAGGGGGTCAGGACACACTGGGTGATACTCAGTGGAACAATATATGGTGTCAGGGATCAAACTGGGGTCAGCTGTGGGTAAGGCCAATGCCTTATCTGCTGTACTATCTCTGGCCCCAGCAGCTGCCAAGTCTGAATGCCTGCTGAGTTCCGGGAAGGCTGTGTAACAGGAAATAGTATCTACCTCTAACGTATGTCTGCCCTGTAAGGGCGGGAACTTATGCTGTGGGAGAGAAACATCCACAACAGGACTCAGGGACTAGACTCAGGACTCTGGCCCTGCTGCCTCCTCTTTGGTGACACTGTCCCTGGCTGGACTGTCCATGGGAGGACTCAGGAACCTGCTAGGTGAGTTTTCAAGGGGCTGGGGAAGGCAGGACACAACCTGTGCTTTCACTCTCACTTACTGGGATCTCAAAACCGCGCCCCAGTCTCCAGGCCTGGCCCTTAGAAGGGCACTGCCCAGAAGCCACTCACTCACTCACTCACTCACTCACTCACTCACTCACTCAATCACTCACTCGTAGGGTTTCCGGAGACCTGAGGCTGCCTAGCTGTGCTCTGAAAGGGGAAGTCAGATTGCTCAGCGGGGGACAAACTGGCCATCCCTGGTGGGGCATGGACAGATTCAGCACTGGCCCACCCTGGGCAGTTCCTAGCAGGGCATTCTCTGGGCAGGCAGAGCTGTGTGCCCTGCTCAGCGGTCTGAGGACTAGGGCGGGTAGGAGGCAGGTCGCCCAGCCCCAAGGCTTCCCCCACCTGCCCATTCTCCCCAGGCTGTTCTCCAGCTCCCATGCCACACCCCTGCTCACCTCAGCACATCCATCCTCACATGCTGACCTGGCTGTGCCCTTTAGAGTAACCCCCACCCACCCCCACCAGCTCGTCCTCTGACCACCCACCGCCCCCCCCGCCCCCCCACCCCTCAGCTCCTTCCTGCCAGCTGCTTCAATCACTGGGGTCTGGCCTCAGTTGCCTTCCCCTCTCCAGAGGGGCCACACCTGACGGCCCCATCAGCAGTGCCCGCTCCCCAGCACCCGCCCCCCCGGCTGCACAGTCTGATGCATTTCTGGCTTTTCTGATCTGTCACTTTCCTACGAAGATCTGCGCCCTCCTTCCTTGCTAGATCCTGAGCCCAGAGGCCTGAGGAGGACAGGTGTGCTGGCTGGGGCCCCACACCCCTCACCCCCACTTACCTCCCCTCAGATTCTCTGGCCAGAATGCAGTATCAGCACTTTTGGATATACCAGAATCTTCCTCCCCCTCCTCTGCGCACCTCTGGGCGGCAGTGTCTGGGCCTGGCCAGGCCCTCCTGGGGCTCCAGGCTGGCACTGTCCCTGCATGGCTGGAGGAGCCAGGGCCCTGCCTTTCAGCCCTGCAGTCATGGCAGGGCCAGAAGCGCCTGTGACCCCTGGGGGTAGTCTGGGGAGGAAGGAGTAGAGGGGCAGGTGGCTGAGGACCTCCTACCTTTGTTTTGGAGCTTCCCATGGGACCCCAGTCCCCTTCAGGCCTCTCAAAGCTCAGAGAATGTGCAAACTGAGGGGCAGGAGGACCAGAGCCAGACCCACTTTGGGGCCTGGAGCACCCACCCTCCCATAGCCCGGCTGAGAGGTCAGCACCCCACTCCCTTCCTGGATTGCAGGGGAAGGCAGGAGCAACCCCGGGAGGGTGGCACTAAGTCTGCATCCCCACATCCCCGGTTCTCTATCTGAAGTGTTTCTCCAACTATCCAGGACACAGGGGACTGACCTCCCCATGCAGGAGGAAGCAGGGTTTCCCCC
Source organism: Sorex palustris (assembly GCA_028565675.1). Taxonomy (NCBI): domain Eukaryota; kingdom Metazoa; phylum Chordata; class Mammalia; order Eulipotyphla; family Soricidae; genus Sorex; species Sorex palustris. The sequence continues at coordinate 4,984 of JAOXYA010096248.1, forward strand.
GGAGGGGCCTGAGGTCAGTCGAGGGGGGGGGCAGAGGAGTGGGACAACTTTGCAGAAAGGAACTTGCAACAACTGCAGGATGGGGGGCATCTTCCAGCATGGGCTTAGAAGGGGCACTCTGGTGACTCTGTTCTTGGGACCCCACTAGGGCAGGTAAGGGGAAGTGGGGGCAACATGCCTGGCATCACCTCATGCCTAGGTGCAGGTGCCTGGATTACTGAGGCCCCATTTCTATATGAGAACACAGGGCTGGGGAAGCCTGGGGTGGGGCCTCACCCAGCCTGCCCCTCCTCAGACCCAGATGGCTTCCACTACCCACCCATGTCTCGGCCCTAACTCACGGCCCTGAGCACAAGTGCTGACCTTTCGGGTCTCATGCACACAAGGCATGTGTGTGAGCAATGGCCCACCTCCTGGTCCTCTTGCCTGGATCCTGGCCTCACCACAGTCAGGAGAACACTGGCCACGGCACCTTTCCCTGCATGCTTTCCACCCCACTCCCATCTGGAACCCTCCATCCACGCCACTCCCTGGCCAGGGCTAAGTATCGCTCCCAATGGGCCCAGAGGCCACCTCTCTCTTGGGGCCCATCCTGGTGCCTTAACTGCCCCACACCTGCAGGGGGAAACTCACATGGCCTGCCCCTCCCCCAGGCAGGAATGGGACAGTCATTGAAATGAAGAGTGTGAAGAGTGAAGCCACTCCAGAGCAGGACCTCTGCGTCCACCCTCTGCCCGGGCTGGCCACCCGCAGCAGGTGCGTTTCTACACACACACTCCTCTGTGTCCCACTCTGCATAGTGTTGACAAACAGGGCGACTGTACCTTGACCGTGTCCAGCGGGTGGCCGATTATGACACTGGCGGCACCTGGGAATGGAAGAAGCACAGAGGTCACTCAAGCCCTGCCTTGGAAATGTCACCGGCACTCAAAGGGGCTCAGACACTTCCGCTGTCACTTCCTTTGTCTGGAGCAGAGGACCGGAGGGCAGCCCCCTCCCCCCCTCAACCACACACAAAAACTTATTCCAATTGGTTTTTTACCTAGAAGACTCTAGATTTGTGAAAGATTCTTACTCGGGATACCTAGAAGGCAGGCAACCAAAGGAAAACAAAGCCGAACACTGAATGTCAGAAATTTAAAACTTTTTGTATGCCTAAGTATCAAGGATGCAAAGACAATTGAGAATTAGGATGCGACATGGGGAAATAGGGATTTTCTCAAGTGACATACTTGATAAGAGTCCAGTATCTAAAGAAAGAACTCTTGGGGCTGGAGCAATAATACAGTGGGTAGGGCACTTGCTTTGCACACAGATGATCCAGCTTTGATCCCCAGCATCCCATATTGGTCCCCCAAGCACCACCAGAAGTGATTCCTGAGTAGAGACAGGAGTAGAGACATTTCTCCAAAGAAGGTGTACAGACAGCCATATGTGCATAATAAGATGCCCCATTAGTTATGAGCAGAATGCAAACTCAAGTCACAGTGAGATTCTCCTTCACTCTCATTTTGTTCCCTATTCAAAGAAGTGCTGGGGTGAGGGTAGGGGGTGCATATGGGGAAGACTTGAATTCTGGGGCACTCCTGCTGGGAAAATTTAGCAGTTTCCCCAAACATTAAACAGAGAATTGCCCTAAGACCCAGCAATTCCACGCCTAGATATATCCCTAAAATGATAGAAAATGGGCTCTCAAATGCACATGGCAGTTCTTGGCCGCAACATTTGCAGCAAAAGAGGTGGGACTGACCCCAGGGACCCATCAGCTAAAGGCAGGCTGAGCAGCCAGCTCCCCATGCAGGCTATCAGATGAAAACAGGTCTGAGGTGACACATGGACACATCATACAATGTGCATTAACTTTGGAAACCTTCTCTAAGTGAAACAAACAAACAAACAAACAAACAAACAAAAGGTAACATGTTGTATGATTTGTTTCTATAAAATTTCCAGAAGAGCGGCTGGGGAAATAAGACTGTGGTTTCAACTCTGGCACCCTGTATGGGCCCTTGAAAACAGCCAGGAGTGATCACTGAGTGCAGTCAGGAATAAGCCCTGAGCACCTGCAGGTGTGACATGAAAACAAACAAATTTCCATAAGAAATCCACAGAGAGAGGAAACAGATTAGTGGCTCAGGAAGGGGAGATGGGGGTGATTGCTCTATGGGTGCAAAGTTCTCCACAGGTGGCAGGAAAGTATTTGGGGAGATACTGTTTGCACGATGCTCTGGAGTGTACAATAAAGTAACCACCTTTATGTGCATGCCATCTTTTAATCAATGGGGAGGATTAGGAGACAGTACAGGGGTTAGGGTGCATGAATCCAACCTGGGTTCAATCCTGGTGTGATATGGCTTCCTGAGCATTGCTGGGCATGACCCTGCGGACCCCCCAAGCATGGTATGGTGGTTCCTGCATTACAGGGCCCAAACAGCTGCATTTTGGACCCTACCACTAACTCGCCAGCCAAGCTGGCCAAGTATCACCACAAGTGGCCTCAGAATCTCCTGAGAACTGTTTGGAAGAATCCCCTTAAAATGAAGGGGAAGAGAGAAAAGAGAAATCCAGTAGACTACTTACCATTTCTACCCTTCTAGCCTGTGAAGGTGGAAATGCTATTGACCCTTGCCTCCTGGCTCCCCTGTCAGAGTGGAATGAGGGGAGGCAGGACAGCAGGAAGCCCACCTCTAGAATGCTCCGTGGGAAGGCCTCACTCTTATTTGGTTCTTCTCTGCTTTGAAGAAGGCTTTGTTGAAACGGTGGCTAAAACCCTGGATCTTTCTGTGGGAAAATTGCACACACAGCCACATTCACAGGGTCTGAACACTTATGTATGTGTGGGGGAAGCCGGACCCCACCAAGATCACATAGCTTAGAAACTCTGTCGCTGAATGTGAGACCAAAACAAGAGACATTCTCCTAAGACAAATTCCCCAGGTGGTCACTGTTCAGCGGATGGGGAAGGAAGAGTGACTGACAGCGCCAGGACCTAGCCAGGGTGCTACTGATGGGAACAGAGAAACCAAGTCAGACCAGAACAAAGGTTCTTTTGGCACAGCCCCTGCAGACCCTCACCCTCTTCTTGCCAAAGAGCAGGTAAGAGGCAGAGGGAAACTGGAGATGCTCACTGGGCAAAGCCTCGCTTACAGGAAGCTCCCTAAAGAGTAAGCCCTTTGCTGTGGGTTCCAGGCCCTGGGCTGTGTCTCCCTGCTCACCCATCTCTAAGCCAGGATGCTTTCAACAAATAGGTTGTGGTTCTCAGGTCTCTGGACCTCCCAGGCCATGAATCTTACAGATCAAATGTGAGGACCAGATGGGGAGACTTGATCAGGCAAGGTCATTCAGGTGACCAGGGGTGGAACCAGCTGGAGGCACGCCCAGGGGCTGAGTTCTCCCTGGCACCAGACAAGTCTGAGTTGGAATCCCTGAGCCCAAGAGTGACCCTTGGTTTTGGGCAGCAGCTGAATTCCTCTGTGCACCCACTTCCTTCTGTGATGAGAGCAGCTACCTGGCTGGGGCTCCGCAGAAATTCACAGAAACAGAAACCAAACCACACACAGCACAACTCAGTTGATAGAAAATAGGCAACTGTTGGAGCCAGAAAGCTCAGGAGAGGAGGAGGGGAGCAGGCTTAATTCTGACTGTGCACAAGGCTCATATGAAGGGAGAGGATAAGATGGAAATGCTCTAAGACAGCTTCGTGACTGTGATCACACCACTTGGAAAAGATACTAAAAGTATGGGGCCTGGATGAAATCTGTGATAGGCAAAATAATGTCAAGCATACACACAGACATCACCCTACCTCTTCACTGCCACCGGTGCCCCCTCATTTCATGGGAGGAAAATCAGAGAGTTTAATGAACAAAATTAGATCAGTCTAAGAATAAACAACATATCATGGCTTGCCCTGTGAGTTGGTAAGGGTCTCTGCATCCTTAGATGGTGAGCAATGAGGCTCAGCCTGGCGTTCTGGTGCGTTTCTCAAGCAAGCCTCTGGCAGGCCAGCTGGATAGCTGGATGGTAGAGGGAGAATACCTCAGATTACCCAAGGGCTGCCCCAAAAAGCCCCTGGTGCCCCCCCCAAGCATGGACAGTCCCTGACTGGCGGGTCTCAGTGACCCCCAAGGCAGCCTGTGTCAGCAGTGCTGCCCGCTGTGAAAGGACGGCCATTGCACAAGCCCTGTGGCCATCTGTGGGGGACGAACCCCTGCTCTGTGGCAAAGAGGAAGGTAAACCATCTGCCTTCTTTAGTGTTCCCTGTCCCCACCTGTCCTGGTCTCCTGCAGGCTGACAATCCTGGGGGGGGGGGGTGCACACAGCCAGCCACTCTGCTCAGCACCTCCATCTCTGATTGGGGTGGGGGGTGCATCTGTCAAATCCCAATTCTGATGATCCTCTTCAATGGGACTCAAAGAAAGAATATTCAGGGCTGGAGAGATAGTACAAGGAGCTGCCAGTGCTCAGGGACCCAAGGTCCCAGAGGTAGGGCTCTTGCCTTGTACCCAGCAGACCGTGGTTCAATCCCCAGCATCCCATATGGTCCCCTGGGCTGCCAGGAGTGATCCCTGAGCAAAGAGCTAGAGAGCTAAGCACTGCTGGTGTGCCCTCCCAACTCCCCCCCCCCCAAAGAATATTTAATGTTAGGAGAGATCTTTCACACTCTTCCTACAGGTGAGAAAGGAGAAAGGAAAAGTTTACTCAGAAAGAAGAACGGAGAAGCAAGGAAATGCACAGGGTCTGGAGGGGGACCCTGTGACAGGGGCTGCAGACAGACCCCTCCCTGGCTGGCACTTGGCATCTGCAGCACCAGCTCTTCTTGCTCTGCTCCTCAGGGTGGCCCCATAGTCTGGCCTGATAGCCAAATCAGGTTCCCCATCCCGTGCTGGAGGGGTCCGTGGCTGCGCCGCCCGCACATACAAGTTCCTGCGAGCCATGTCCCCAAATTCAGGTGAGCACCAAAGGGAGGGTGTGCTTGCACTGGGGCGCGCCACTGGCGGCCACAGGGCTAGACCTGTGGCTTAATCAGAACTGGATCCTTTTTTGCGGAGGCAAATAGGAAGCTCAGAGTGAATCGCGGTGAAGCTGGGAAGTTCAGCGCGGCCAGCAGGCTCGGAGCCAGCAGGACCACCGGTGGGCACGCTCCCGGCGGCGGCAGGTTGCCTGGGGGCGCCGAGCACCCTGGACCCGACGTGGACGCTCTGGCCGCTGCCCGCCCCTGCCGGGGGCGCTCCGGGGAGCGCGCGCGCGCGCACACACACACACACACACACACACACACACACACACACACACTTACCTCCGATCCAGCCCGCCACGAAGTCATCCAGCTGGAAGGTGCCCATGGCCCGTGCCGCGGAACTCTGTGCCCATTCAGTGCCCGCGGGCGCACCGCTGGGAGGGGGAAGGCGGACGCGGCGAGCTCTCCGTACGTCTCACTTCGGACGGGGTCTCCCTGACCCCGGGCGCGCCTGCATCTAGCGGAGCTCAAGTGCCGCGGCCGCAGACTGCGCGCCCCCAGCAGGCCTTACGGGCTGCGCACCCTGGACGCGGGCCGGGCCTAAGACACCCGGGCCATCCCAGGCACGCCCTCGGTCCTGCCGAGCCCAGGCCGCTGCCTCCTCCCCCCACCTCCTCCTCTCTCCTCCTCCTCCTCCTTCCTCTTTCCTCCCCCTCCCCCACCCCTCCTCCTCCTCCTCCTCCTCCTCGCCAACAGCAGAGCCTCAGCGCCCGTGCCTGTAAATGATTTCAGGGACATTCTGCAAAGTTCACTACAAGAAGCAGTGACCTGAGTCCCCCTCCCCAGCCTCCCCCCCCCGCCCGCATCCCCTCCCCAGGAGTGTTTCTTCAAGGTCAGGAGGGAAACCCGGGTGGTGACTCTGCTGTAAAGCACACAGGACACTGCTCGCGGCTTGGTGGGAGAGCGCTTGTCTTGCACGTGTAAGGCCCAGAGTTCAGTTCCTGGAACTGCAAAAATAAATAATAAT
>JAOXYA010096274.1:0-10969 GCA_028565675.1 Sorex palustris
GAAATCCAAGCACAAAAATTTGTAAGTCTACAACTGTACCTTATGGTGTTTCACTAATAAAAATTTAAGAAAAAAAAGTGGTTGAGCTTATGCATAGCACTAAGTTTGATCCCTGGCGTCATATAGTCTCAAGCATCACAAGGTGTTGCCCTGGTGACCTCTAAGTAACTTTAGGTATGAGCACCACTGGGTGTCTTTCCTAGAAAATTAAAAAACAAAACCTGAACACTGTAAATATGCTTACATTTCATGTTTCTCTCTGTTGCTTCTTTTAGGTTCTATTTTTCTGGGTACAACTATTTCTGGTTATTGATAATTGTTGCTTTGCCAAGCATGAGAGTCATTCTTGCTGTCCTGTTAATGATATTCATGGCACCCTTGGTGCTTTTACACTTATGGTATCCAAGTCTGGAGTACCCATTAACCAATCTGCCTTCCAATCTATGTGACGTTGATTTTGGCCAGGCATGGGCACACCAGGCAGTGCTAGGAAACTACTCCATGCTTTGTGCTCAGGGGTTGCTCCTGGAAGTATTCAGGGGACCAAAGGTGCTGGGGATCAAACTCAGTCCTCTATGTGAAAAATATTTGCTCATCCCAATGAGATATCTCTCTGGCCCCCAACCTATGTTATACACTATCAGATAGGACTCAAGTTACAAGGTTTGCAATACTAGTATTTTATTGAATTGGTAAAAGACTTATTTACATGCCTTTCACTTTCAAGGAACCAACTGGAGAAATTCTATTCCAAATCCAAAGCCACTTACATATCTTCTAAAGATTATAACTTTAATTATTTATCAACAATTTTGGAAATCAGTCTTGTAAGTATAAGAATCAGTGCATCCACCACTGAAATTCCAGTGTTTTCACTCTATCAAACTAACTCTGTTTATACATCTCAAGTACTTTGACTTTCTCAGTCATTATCAAGACACATTGACACATTTCTTGTGAGTAGGGAGGGGTTTCTCATATAGGTTTTTAAGATACGGTTTTCTTCCTATTTAAATGAGAATTTAATAATGATTTCTTTCTACCTTGTAGATAGATATTAGGATAATCCAAATAACTGGGAGGTAGTGGCTTAAATTACTTTGATAAGAACATGATTTTGTAGGGAAGGAAAGTATCAGTCACCAGCAAGCTTTTGGTAAAACCAGTAGCAACTCTCTGTCCATGTATGAGGTATAGAGAGTTGCTACTGTGCTAACAGGAAGTGAAGCGGTTATAGCAGTTGTAAGAGTTACTAGTCCACATTATCAAGGGAAATTTGTGTTGCTGCTATAAAACAAGACTAAGAAATACTCCATTTGGAAATCATAAGATTCTCTGGAGCTCACTCCTTCCTTGGATGATCATAATGGTCAGTAGAGTAAAGGTAAAACTATTAAGGATTCAGAAATTTCTGGAATTATGGTTTGTATTCTTCACATAGAGTCCTGACCAAAGGTAGCATGGCATGAGTAATAGGAAAGGGAAGTGATAAATATCAATGACATCCTTATAACTGCTTCCAGAAATGAGGATTCCAGCAGCTGTGCATCTTGTGTGTATGTGTTCACATGTGCACGCAAACAGTGATTTATTCCTCCCCCTTCTTTGTCTGAGGAGTGTTAATGGTTTGGGGACTGTTGATGTCTCAACTCTTTAATCCAGTTCCTGTGTCACCGGTTCTGATGAAGTTTACGAGGTGTCATATCTCGACCCAAGGGGGCTGGATTGGAAATTTCCTGCAGATTCTGGGTGTGCAGGGGCTCTAAAGTTGAACATGTAACAAGAGAGCTGGGCAGTCTGCATGATGAATGAGCGCGTCCTCAGAGGCAGAAACAAGACACTGTCTTAAGAGGTTTCTTTGAAGGCAGGGCAATGAGAATGGTTGCTCAGTAGCAGAAGGAGGTGTGGGCTCTTCCTGAGTTTGCATTCTTTCAGTTTTCATGCTGGGTGGTACCTCACCAGGAGGATGCCTGAATGCTTCCCAAGCTGCTATCCTGCTTGATTCATCCAGTGAAAGGCGTGTAGAGAGGAGAGAGACCAGGTTGATTCTCCCTAACGTTGGCAGCACAGAGTGTAGGATGAAGCTGTGTTTGTGGAGAGCTTCAGAGTCTCCCTGGTATTCTTGGTGTTGAACAAAGGAGACACATCCTACTCCATTTTCCATTCCAGCTGCTAATCTTCAGAGAAATTCGCTATCACTTTTTTGATTTGTTAGCTACCCTTATAATGTGTTTAAGTCCCAGCACTAAATTTGACGTTGGGGGTGGTGGGGTAGTGGTGGTGAGCTACACCAAAAGATGAAAAGTGTGTACTCTCTGCTCTATAACTTCTGACAGAACCATATGGACTGCAGGAATGTTAACCCATGTTGGCCATGTGCAAGACAAGTGCCCTTTGTGCTGTACTCATTTTCAGCCCCACTCAATTTTTCTATAAATAAGTTGAGTGGTTTCTGTTCTCTAACTGGAGTGGAATCAATATTTAAACTTTATGATACATGAATGCATAATCTTTTTGTTTGTTTGTTGGGGGTGATACATCAGGTGGTGCCTTGAGTTTACCCCTGATTGTGTGCTTAGGGGTCATTCCTGTTCCATATTTGGGGAACACTATAGGGTGCTTAGGATAGAATGAGGGTTGATGAGTGTAAGGCAACTACCTTAACCCATGTATAATCTTTCTGGCCTTGGAGTGCAAATCTTTTTCTTGTAAGCTTGGTAAAGACTATCAACAATTACCATGAGTACAAAAGTCTGGCTGGAGCGATAGCAAAGCTGGTAGGGCATTTGCCTTGCATGAGGCAGACCCGGCCGACCAGAGTTCAATTCCTCCGCCCCTCTCGGAGAGGCCAGCAAGCTACCAAGAGTATCTCACTCGCACGGCAAAGCCTGACAAGCTACCTGTGACATATTCAATATGCCAAACACAGTAACAACAAAGTCTCACAATGGATATGTTACTGGGCCCGCTTGAGCAAATCGATGAACAACAGGAAGACAGTGACAGTGCTACAAAAGTCTGATAACAAGCCCTGGATATTGGATCAGAGAACTCAGCTCATGCAGTGGGGGCATTCGTTTGCAGGAAGTGAAGAGGTGGATCAGAGTTGACAGAACAGTGGGGGAGGGTTTGGGCACTTTTTGTGATGGTGATATTTAGTAGGTTTGTAACTAAATACCATAAACATTAAAATTATAGTGATCATTATTACTATAACCTACAACTACATTCCTTTTTTTTTGCTTTTTTGGGTCACTCCTGGCTCTGCACTCAGGAGTTACTCCTGGCAGTGCTTTTGGGGGACCACATGGGATTCTGGGAATCAAACTCGGGTTGGCTGTGTGCAAGGCAAACAACCTACCCATTGTGCGATCGCTCCAGCCCCTACAATTACATTTTTTAAAAAATTAAAAGAAGAAAAGAGGAACAACAAATTCCATATTTGGGTGTTCCCAAATGAACTAAAACCAATTCAAAAAGTTATACGTACTACAAAGTTTATTGCAGCAGTATTTGCAAAGCAAAGTTATGGAATTCAATGTATGGGTGCGCTGATAAAGAAAATGTGACATATATGACCAATTCATATTTAACAATTGATGTAAGGCAAACCTTAAAATTTCTCATAAAAAGAAATTTTGTTACAATATCTGCTGGATATTAGCTATATTTTATAATTTTTACTTATCAATACATATAAATATTAATCATTATTGCAAAGCTAAAATTGATATAATTTGCATGTCAATTAAACTACAGTAAAACATATACAAAAATATTTGATTCTTTAAAGATAAGATTTATAGAGGAAAGTGGATAAAGTTAAAAAAATACATTAGCACCAGAAAGCTGTTTAAGCATTTTCTAATTAATGTGTCAAACATTATTATTAATACTGTATCATGCTGAGTGAAATGAGTCAGAAAGAGAGGGACAGACATAGGAGGACTATACTCATTTATCGATATAAATACGAGGCTGATACCTAAGGAGATACATGGGACAGGAAGATTGCTCCATAGCTGAAAGCCTGCCTCATGAGCAAAGGGGAGAAGGCAGCTGAAATAGAGAAGGAATCACTAAGAAAATAATGGCTGGAGGAATTGGTCAGGATGGGAGATGTGTGCTGAAAGTAGATAAAGGACCAAAGTGATAACCTCTCAGTGCCTGTATTCCAAACCATAATGCCCAAAAGTAGAGAGTTTGTGGAATATTGTCTGCCATGGAGGCAGGGGGAGGGTGGGAAAGGAGAGGCGTAGAGGGGTATACTGGGGACATTGGTGGTGGGGAATGTGTACTGGTGGAGGGATGGGTGTTTGATCATTGCATGATTGAAATTCAAACCTGAAAGTTTTGTAACTGTATCTCATGATGATTCAATTAAAAAAAATCCCAAAAGTCTAAAAAAAGAAAAAAAAAGCTTATAATATCCCCGATCTTGGCTTGCCTTCATAATACAAATCCCCTGGAGTCCAGGGAGCTATTTATTCTCCAGCGTCGGCTGACACCCTCTGTTGAGGATGTGACCAGGACAGAAACACAGGGGCTGACACAGTTTCTGTGGGTTTTTTTTTTTTGCTTTTTTTGGGTCACACCCAACGATTCTCAGGAGTTCCTCCTGGCTCTGCACTCAGGAATCACTCCTGGAGGTGCTCGGGGGACCCTCTGGGATGCTGGGGATTGAACCCGGGTCAGCCTCGTGCCAGGCAAACGCCCTCCCCGCTGTGCTATCGCTCCAGTTCCACACTTTCTATTTCTGACTCCAAGAGAGCAGCAGCTGAGGTGCTCAGAGATGACACAAAGGCCCCATCCTGGTTCCCTTTATCCCGCACAGGTCTGAAAATTCAAGGCAGGTTGAAAGGACACACTCTCCCCTGCCACCCGGCCCCACCCACCCCATGGGGAGGGAGAAACTTCCTATCCTGAGGTTCACTTTGTTGGCGGTAACTTAGCATCCACTGGAGCACTGTGGCACTTCAGGGCTGGAGACTGACAAATGGCGAATCTTGGCGGAGGCCACGTAACTGTCTCAAAGTCGCTGGGAGCTGCAGAGAATTCTGGGGCCAACGGGAGAAGCAGGCGTAGGGTTTGAGCTGCAGGGACCAGAGTGATAGCACAGCAGGGAGGGCGTTGGCTGACCCGGGTTCGATCCCCGGCATCCCATAGGGTCCCCCGAGCACCACCAGGAGTAATTCCTGAGTGCATGAGCCAGGAGTCAGCCCTGAGCATTGCCGGTGGGACCTAATCAGAATGAAAGAAAAAAAGAAAAGAAAGAAAGAAAGAAGGAAGGAAAGAAAGAAAGAAAGAAAGAAAGAAAGAAAGAAAGAAAGGGGCTAGAACGATAGTGCAGTGGGTAGGGCGTTTGCCTTGCATGCAGCCGACCTGGGTTTGATCCCCAGCATCCCATAGGGTCCCCTGAGCACCGCCAGGAGTGATCCCTGAGTGCAGAGCCAGGAGTCATCCCTGATCATGGCCGGGTGTGGCCTCCCGACAAAAAGTGTGAGCTTCGGGTTGGTGGTGAAATGGTGCTCAAGTTGATGAGGCCACTTCCGGTCATCCTTGACCTGCTCAGAGCTTGAGGGGGAGGAGAAGTTGTAATGGGGATTCCCCCCCCCCAGGCCACCAAGGTGGTGTCTGGGAGCACCCAGCATCCGACGGGGCAGGGATGAGTCCTGGATTGCTGCACTCCTAACCCTCATGCTATCATTGCTGGCTCCAGACCGTCCTAAGAGCTTCTTCGGGAAAATGGTCCAGAATCAGATGACGGTGCTGGTACTGTGTCTCTCGTGACCAATGTTTCACGTGACAGGCACCTTCTACCGCCCGTGGGCACCTCACCTGCAAAGCCACACGCCGAGGTGAGTGTCTGAGCCTTGGTCGGCCTGGCTTTCCCGAGCTGGAGTGTGGTACAGGCACCCTCATTGATAACGGCAAGGGATCAGAGCGGGGGTTTCCTTCCGGCCTCTGGGGACAAAGGACACGTGGAGTCAGCTCTGCCGTGGCCTGAGGAGGCGACTCTGGGGTCAGGGGATGCAGAGTTGGGAGTGATCGGTCAGAAGCAGTGCCCAGATGCTGAACCACGCTCCTAGCATCCTTTGCTGTTCCCATTGCGAGGGGCCCCAGAGATGGTCCCCGCCGCTGCCGCCACCACCACCACTGTCCCCGGACGCAGACATGTCCCCTGTGCCCAGCTCCCTCATCAGACGCTCTTTGGGATGCCAAGGAGAAGGATTTTTGCAAATGCAATTAAAGTCCCAAATCAGTTGATTCTGAATTAATCAAAACAGATTATCGCAGATGGGCCCGACTTAATTAGTTGAATCCCCGGAAGCAGGACCAGGCCCTCCCTGAAGGGGAAGGTTCTAAGCGGCAGGAGGGGAGCACTGTAGGCCGAATCACACCCAGGGTCTCTGTGCCCACCTCACGCTAGGCGCCAGATGGAGCAGAGGTTGGCACTGAGAACCCCCTTCCCTCTTCCTTCCTGCCCCAACCCTGCCGGGACTTGAAAGCCAGTTATTCAACTGCGTTACACTGGTCCCCAGAGCAAATCAAAGGCACACACGTGCAAACACACACACATGCATGCACACACAAACACATACACTCATGCATGTCACGCATGCATGTAGTCATATACACACTCTTGAACACAAATAGAAAGCATAGGTACTCATCAACACACATTAAGACTCAGACAAAAATACAGACACGCATCAGCACTACTACATACACAAACACATAAACATACACAGAGATCAACATATATGTCTACATAAGCACACATATACTCATAAATATCCACACACATGTCCACATACATACCTACGCATGCAAACATATAAGCACAGATAAACACCCATTAACACATATGCCTATATATGCAAACACACGCATGCATATGAACACACACCTACTTATGCAAACATTTGCACACATATAAACACACAGCTGTATATACATGCATGGGCTGGAGTGATAGCACAGCGGTAGGGCGTTTGCCTTGCGCACAGCCAGCCTGGCTGAGCTGGGTTCGATTCCTCCGCCCCTCTCGGAGAGCCCGGTAAGCTACCGAGAGTATTTCGCCGCACGGCAAAGTCTGGCAAGCTACCCGTGACATATTCGACCCGTGAAGTATTCAACATTCCAAACGTACTAACAACAACTCTCAAAATGAAAACGTTACTGGGCCCGCTGGGGCAAATCAATGAACAAAGGGAGGACAGTGATACAGCGATACAGTGCTCTGTCCTCAGCTCTTGACACAAGAGACCCTCATAAGTTCCAGGGTGATAGGAACGCCTTCTGTTCTACTGAGACCATTTATTTTGACCTTCAGTTGTACCTGACTGGACCTGAGGGAACTCCACCGTCAACCTCATATTTGTGGCTTTCGACAGGTTTCATCATTCTTTGAGCTCTTTCTTGCTTTCAGTCACATTGAGATTTTTCTCTGTAAATTTTCTTTTCCAGTCATAGATTCAATGTTTCTTCAAAGCCCCATTTTCTAGAGAATAAAGGGGTTTAGAAACCAAGGTTTTCATATTGGTTTTTCTTTTCTTACGATCCCTTGGTGACTGGAAAATACCTGTTCACAACAAACATTTTGGTCATTTATCTATCATGTAAGTAATTTGTAAAAGTAAAGCCCTTTTACAAATAAAGGTGAAAGACCTGGGGCAGTTAAAACTTGCGCTCAATATAGTTACTATGGATCAACCTCCAGATGTGTGTAACTCATTCCACTCATTTCCTGCCCCTGCACTGGCTTTTCCCTCCTGATCCTCCTACACTGAGGTGTTACAAGTTTTGTTTTACTAGGTTGTTAGCATGTCCTCATTTGGAACCCTTTTTACTCCAACTGAATCATTACCACCATCCCCCATGGGTACTATCCCACACAGAACCCCACCCTTTCTAGACTCTGACATTCAACATTGAATCACCCCATGCCTGGACTCTGTTCTCCATGCATGACCTTCATTCTGCTTTGACACGTTATTAGTCGCCGTTTACATCAGCAGCTTCTGGACTCTACTTAATCATGCAAATTTAAACTAGGGCTAGATCTCTGCGGAAAAACTCAGATTCTAATACCATAATCCAGGCTGTCCTCATACTTCAATGCTCCTCTCACCCTGCTTCGTGAAGACATCCCACTCGAATCTCACTCTGATCTACTCTGGACCTCCGTGGCTCTCCTAAACTGAGAAGTCACCATGTTTAGTTCCACGGGCTTCCCTTTGACTCATGTACCCAGCAAAGTGAGTGAAGGGAGGAGGAAAAGAACTGGTATATTTTTAACTTAAACATTTCTAGCTTGATTTATCTATTTTCAAAGTGAAACAAATGTCACAGTTCATTTTTGCCTTTGTAATAGAATCCATCAATCCAGAATTTTGAATTTTGTTTGTTTGGGGATCACACCCACCTCTGTTCAGTAAAGTATTCCTGGCTCTGTTTTCAGGAATCACTCCTGACTGCACTGGGATCGATCAGGGGTTAGCTGCAAGATCTTACCCACTGTACTATCTCTCTGGTTCCAGATATAGTAATAATTGACACTTCTACTATTTGCAACCAGTTATGCATTATCAAACTTTACAATGGTAAGACTTCATGAATTTGACATGAATGTATTATTATTTCCACTTAAAAGATAAAAAAAGCTGCCAGTGAGATAGCACACTGGGCAGGGCATTTGCCTTGCAAGTTGCCAACTCGGGTCCTGTATAGTTCCCTGAGCATAAAAATACTTGTATTTTTACAAGTACAAAAATACTTGTATTTTCTTCTAGGTAAATAAAGATTTCAGGTCTATTATATAAATCTTCACCCATTTTGACAATTTTTTTGTGTAAAGTGTTAAATAGAGACAAGTTTCATTATTAGTTTTTCATATGAAAGTCCAGTTTTTCCAGAATCATATGCTGGAAAGGCATTATCTTCACCATGGTATAGTTTTGACTCCTTTGTCATAGATTAGATATCCATATAGAAGTGAGTTTGTTTCTGGACACTGTTCTAGCCCATTGATCTGTATTCCTGTTATTTTTCTAATACTACACCATCTTTATGACAACTGATTTGTAATATATTTTGAGATCAGAGAGCTTGATGCCAATATTTTTCTTTTTAAGCTGAGAATGGCTTTGACTAGTCAGGGTCTTTTATGGCTCAATAACAATGGTAGAATATGTTCTATTTCCTTGAAAGATGCCATTTTTATTTTGGTAAATTTATTTTCATTGAGTTTATAAATTGCTTTAGGTGATATGACAATTGTTTTTTAGTTGATAGTTTTAATAATGTTTGTTCTTCTAATCCAAAAACATAGACTAACATTCCATTTCCTGGTGCCTCCTATTACGTTAGTAGTGCTTTGGCTTTTTCAATGTATAATTCTCTAGCCCTTTTATATTTCTTATATGTTTCTCTTATGTTTTTTTTTTGCTTTTTGGGTCACACCTGGCTATGCACAGGGGTTACTCCTGGCTCTGCACTCAGGAGTTACTCCTGGCGGTGCTCAGGGGACCAGATGGGACACCGGGAATTGAACCCGGGTTGGCCGCACGTGCAAGGCAAACGCCCTACCCCCTGTGCTAGCTCTCCAGCCCTCTCTTATGTTTTTTATGCAGTTTTTTAAAGGACTGTTTTCTTAATTGCCTTTTGCCACAGTTCTTGTCTGCATATAGAATGCAATAGATGTACATGCATTATTTTTTCTTGACACTTTACTAAGCTCAATCTTTCTTTCTTTTTTTTGGCATGTTTTGGGGTTCTATATGAACATTATTTCATCTGGAAAGAGAAATTTTTTTATTTGTTTTCCATTTTAAATTTCTTTTTTTTTGTTCTAATTGCCCTGAGAAAGATTATCAAAACTATGCTGAAAAAGCAATAATAACAGTAGCCATCCTTATCTAGTTCTAGATCTTGAAGGAAAAGCTTTCAATTTTTCACCATTGATTATGATGTTAACTTTAGGTATGTCATATATGGTCTTATATTGACATGTTTTTTTGATTTTCAATTTTAATGCATTTTTATTATGAAAGAATACCATTATAATTTGTCAGAAATTTTTTCATAATCTATTGTTTATTGCCATGTGATTCTTCTTTCCTTTTATTGGTGTGATT
Source organism: Sorex palustris (assembly GCA_028565675.1). Lineage (NCBI taxonomy): Eukaryota > Metazoa > Chordata > Mammalia > Eulipotyphla > Soricidae > Sorex > Sorex palustris. The sequence continues at coordinate 10,140 of JAOXYA010096274.1, forward strand.
TTAGGACCATAAAAATCCATTTATTTTCTTTGTTTATTGACAATGTACATTCCACATGCTTATATTATTGGGATGAATCTATCTTAGCAATGTTAAGTGATTATCTTGAATTTGCCAAGATTTTGTTGAAAATTTTTGCATCTCTGTACTTAGAAATATCAGTGTGTGTGTGTGTGTGTGTGTGTGTATTACTATTCTTTTCTAGCTTGAGAATTAGAGGAATAATAATCTCACAGAATGATGTTCTATGTTCACCTATGTTCATCTATGTTAAACTCCCCGCCCCCCACGTAAATTTTGGAAGACTTTGAACAGGTTGGGTTATACTTCTTTTTTTTTCTAGAGGGAGGGGCTGGGGAGAAGGTATTGGTTTGAGCCACACCCAGTAGTGCTCAGGGATCATTCCTGGTGGGGCTTGGGCCACTATATGGATACCTGAGATTAAACCTAGGTCAACGGCACTAAGGTTTTTTCCAGATTGAACAAACAAGTGCAGATGTTACTTCAACTATACTTTTTTGCCTCTCTGGGATATATTCCCGGGAGTGGTATTGCTGGGTCAAATGGGAGCTCAAGTTCTAATTTTTTGAGAAGCATGCTGAAAGTGGACTATAGACCAAACATGATTGCCACTCAATGCCTTTTTTGCAAACCACAACACCCAAAAGGAGAGAGAGAGAACAAAAGGGAATGCCCTGTCACAGAGGCAAGGTGGGATGGGGGAATGGGGAGTGGGAGGGATTCTGGGACCCATGGTGGTGGAAAATGGGCACTGGTGGAGGGATGGGTACTCAATCATTGTATAACTGAAACCCAAGCACAAAAATTTG
>JAOXYA010096301.1:0-10968 GCA_028565675.1 Sorex palustris
AGTCTCACGATGGAGATGTTACTGGGCCTGCTCGAGCAAATCGATGAACAACGGGAGGACCGTGACCGTGACCATGACATTCACCAAGCATGCTGTAGATCTTATTTTGGTGAGAAGCATAAACCTTACTTCAAAGAAGCACAGTAAGATGACACTACATGCCAACCCAAATCCAACAACATACAAGTGAGAATAAGGACAATTCCTGATAGGTTTGTGTAACTGTTTTTAAACAGTCACTTAGTGGCCTACCTTTGTTACTCTGGAACTTCATTCTCACTGGAATATTTCCCCTAAGAGGGATCTCAAGTTTTCCTGGCTTCTGTCTCCAGGGACATTGTTAACTCAAAAAACACTGCAGCAACTTTTGGTCTTTGCTGGCTCATTTCTGAACCTGAGACAAGCTCTGAGTTGTCTCTACTTACTCATACATAAGAAAAAAATATATTGAAAAGGGAAAGGAAAAAGAAAAAGGCAGGGGCAAATCTATAACTTCTAGTCTGAATGTCTTAGTGAGGCCCTATTGGCCTTTGAAGGCAGCCTCTTGGTATTGTGAGATGGTCTTAAGTGTAATGGAAGGAGAACGACTCTAGGATTGTCAGTATCAGAACTCTCATGTTGCTGTCTTTTAGGATATTGACCCAGTATTTTTGGGTCTGAATGAAGTGATAGTGAAGTCAGCAGGCACTTGCAATTCATAGTCAAAGGAATGATAAGTTAATTGGTGAGATGAGTATGCCTGGGCCTCCTGATCTCTTATGTATACTGAGTTGCTATCTTAGAATGTGTAGTATTTATGCTTATTTCTACCTGGTACAAGATAGGATAAGGTGTTAACAGAAATTCTTCTCTGCTCTTGCATAATTGACATTTCATTGAAGGAAAAAATGGGCTAAATTTTCTAAAGCCATATTCAAACAGAATCTTGTCCCTGGCAAGAACCTTTGGGTCTACCTTTAGGTATAGTGGTGAAATGTAGGAGGGACATGCTTAACTGATTCTTCATATTGAAATTAGGAGATGAAGGTAGAAAGTACACTCAGTACTTATCTATCTCTTCAGGAAGTAGGCGTCATATTTCTCATTGGATCCCAACTGAGTCAAGAATCTAGGGAACTGCCCCAAGAATGCCAAAACAAGGGGAAAAGAAAATGGAGAGAAATAGCTTGTTGAGAATATTTATTGACAGAAACTCATATCATTTCTTTTAAATTTTAGGTTTCATACAGGTACATAGAGCTTTTAGGATAGTATTGCAGAATTACCCCTAGTATTATGGAAGGTTGTGTTATGTAACAGAGAAAACCTATCTGATGATCTCATGCTAATAGTTACAGGCAACTCAAACATATAAGTAATGTTGAAAACAAACTGCCTATGTCTTGGAGCTTTACTTGGGATTGACTTCTCCACAAAAACCTCAACCCCATCTAAAAGTAATCCTCATTAGCACTGACTTAGGTTAGCAATAAAGCTCAATCACTTGGATCTTCTAAATAGGGGAATCCATTTTATATCTTGAAAAATCTAATGTTTCCTTTCATATCCTGTTCCTTTTTCTATTTTTCCTGTGTATTTAAATAAGTTTGAACACACAGTAGAAATGACATCTACACCTGTGTCTTCATTCCAGTACGTTCACAATAGACAGAATTTGGAAACAACCCAAGTGCCCAAGAATAGATGGCTGGTAAAAGAATCTTTGGTATATCTACACAATGGAATACTATGCAGCTTTTAGGAAAAAATGAAGTAATGAAATTTCCTTATCAGTGCATGGTCATGGAGAGTATCATGCTAAGTGAAATGAGTCAGAAAGACAGACCCAGACATAGAATATCTGCACTCATTTGTGGAATATAAAATAACATAATGTAAGACTTACACCCAGCGACAATAGACACAAGGTCCAAGAAGATTGCTCCATAGTTGGAAACTAGCCTCATGACCAGAGGGAAATGGCAGCTGAGATAGAGAAGGGATCACTAAGTCAATGATGGTTGGAGGGATCATTCAGGATGGGAGATGTGTGCTGATAGTAAAGGACCAAACGTGATAGCTTCTCAGTATCTGTATTGCAAACCATAGTGCCCAAAAGTAGAGAGAGACTGTGGGGGAAATTGTCTGTCATGGATGCAGAGGGAGGGTTGGGAAGGGGACATATACTGTGGAGACTGGTGGTGGAAAATGTGCACTAGTGGAGGGATGGGTGTTTGATCATCGTATGACTGAAACACAAACATGAAAGCTTTGTAACTGTATCTCATGATGATTCAATAAAAATGAAAAAATAAATAAATAATTGTGTATGCTTCATTGTCAAAGAACTTTTGGAGAAGGTTCAGACATAAATGTTCAGACATAAATCAGATAAATAATTAAAAATAGTTAACTTGATTGATTATGCAACTACTGATAGACATTTTTGTTCCACCTTTAAGATCTTACAGCAGACATAGGTAGAATCATGTTTATTCTTATATCTTGGGCTTAACTGTGCTTTTATTATAAAGGAGGAAACATGTTCATTGGCATCACTATTTAAGCACTTTAAATACTTTTTCCCAAAGTTTGTATTGTAGCACCATGACTTCTAATACTGGCAATGATAGAGTTTCATGCATACAGTGTTCTGACATCAGTACCAGAGTGTATCTTCCCTCCACCCATGACCCATGGACCCCTTCCATATTTTTCAACCCTTTTGGTAAACCAGGTTTTCCTGCCTAATGTAGTTATCATTGCTTTAAAGTTTCTTTATATGCAACAAATGAGAAAAATCATTCTGCATTTGTCCCTTTCCTCCTGACTAACTCCACTCAGCATGATACCCTCTAGTTTTATCCAGGTAGTAGCAAATTTCATGATTTTATCTTTTCATAGAGCTGATTAGTAGTACATTGTGTATATACACCACAATTTCTATGTCCAGTTATCTATTCTTGGACACTTGGGCTATTTCTGGAAGTTGGCTATTGTGAATTGAGCTACACTGGATATAGGAGCACAGATCTAAGCAATTTTTAAAAAACTTTAAGCCTCAATCTTCTGTACAGTTTTTTCCTTGGAGACTTGTGACTACAGGATAGAAAAGGTAGTAATTCTGAACTTGGTTTTTTAAAAAAGTTCAGGCAGCTCAGATGAACAGAAAAAAACTAATCCCTTTTCAGTTCTTTCTCATGCTAAAATAAGATCATATATCTTTCTCTAAATATTCAAATTCATTTTAGCCATCCTTAGTGAAGTTACAATACTCTAAATATATTCAATATTTTATAAAAAATCAATAAATACAGAGCAATATGTTTATACAACCTAATATGCTTTTTTCTGTAACAAAGGGATATACATATATAGAAATTGAAAATTTCTAAAAACCTATTAAAATATTTTAGATAATCTACCTGCTTATGTTACAATTTTGGATGATCTTATTATTTGATTAATTATATTTTAAATTTCCATTTAATAAATATATACTAATTGAATAATAAAGTTGAGAAAAATATTTCAAAGATCAAATGAAAGAGAAAGAAAAACAACCAAGATAAAATTTAAAACTCAGTCTACAAAGTTATAATGCAAGAACATGACAAATTGTCACATCTAAAACCAAGAGAAATACATGGTTTGACTTATTCCTGCAGGAGAATATTCTGATTATTGCAATGTCTAGAGAAAAACATAGTGTTTCTTCTCATATGCATAATTAAAGGCCTTCAGTGATTTCAATGATGCTATGGTTCCTGGTATAAAGGGAAGAAACAAAGGCTCTCTGCTCTGTAAAGTTGGTAAAGGCAGAATCCATGTCTGCCATGCTCACTAGCTCAGTGTTTGTTTTACACTAGAAATAGAGTTAACCCTGCATATTTGTCAGAGGTTATGAGGTCTGAGAGATAGCATTTGATTTCCTGGTTTCCTATCATTACACAAAAGATAAATTCTAACTGAGTTGCCTAAAGTAACCACAATATTTATTTTGCTCACAGAGCTTACAGTATAGGCTGGTTGGATAGAAATAGCTCAGTTCTGTTGCTCTCAGCTTCAGCTGAAGTGTCTTGAAGACAGGACATGGAATCATCTGTGAGCTCAGCCACTCCTTGCTGTGGTGGGAATGAACACCCTGAGCAAGAGAGACAGACTCTTAGGAGCATTTTTTGGAGCATGCAGCTTCTACTATCTTCTGTTTGCTTAGACAAATAGTCACCAAGGTGAACTCAGTTTCAAGGGGAGGAAACATGCACAGCATGGTCTGATGAGAGAGTGTCATATAGGACTAGGAAATGCAATTATGAGAATGCAATCTGAAAATGCCAACAGACAATAGGATGCATAAGCTTCAGCCTAACTTTATTTACTTATACAATTGCCTTAAATTCTGCGCCCCATATATGTAAAACATGGTATCTACCGCTGAGCTTGGTCCCCCAGAGTTTTTATTTTCAAATGAAATGCAAGCTAGGTGTCACTGGCTATTCTATTTCTAGTCAGGCTACAAGAATGCCATTACTTAAATGACCATGTGGTCTTTTGTAGCAAGACATGGGGTCTTTCTAGTATGAGAAGATGCTCTATTTTTGGAGTATGATCTGAATTTGTAGCAGGCACCTGAGAGATCATAATCCTAGCTTTTCATTCTGGAAAGTGTATTTAAAATGGGAATGAAAATGAGTAAAACCATTGGTAGATTTTTAAGCAAGGCAAAAATAAGATTATTGAATAGGATATATTTTGTTCAGTGATGACCCTCAGGCATTTCTGTTGAAGCAGAGGATAAAGATCCAACTCAATGACTACAGAAAGCGTAAGAAATTTCCTAGAGGTGGAATTTTTTAAACTTCTATTTTGTGTTCATATTGGGATTCTGAGAAGAATAAAGAAAATTTCCCTTTGGTTCTTGAGAGAAAGGAGAGGCCTTGCCTCCACTGTTTGGACAGCTGGACCGCTCTCTACTTAACCTCCAGGAAGACCAAGGAGGCTAACTTCCGGTACTTGGGAATAAATATCGCCTTTCCTCCTACTCTTACTGAAAAAGGTGTGAGAGGAGCCTTTTGTTTAAGTCCTTGAAGTTAGAATGACCTCAAGGAACAAGGGGAGGCAATAGGTTTGGAGACCACACAAAACAAACAAGTTGGGAATTAAAAAAGAACTAATTTGCATTTCTAAGGCCAAAGAAAATGTCCCAAGTCCCTGTTTAATTGGCAGGCTAAGACAAATTTTCAGCCTTGCATTCATTTAGTCAATCATTTATTTACTAAGATTTTATTGAAAGCCAACCAATACTGTATACTGCTAGCTATTTATAGCTAACCACTGACTTTTACCATTTACTGATAGCTACCAAGAATAGGAAGAGAAAAAAGAAACTAGTTTTTTCTCCTCTTAAGTTTTCTGGAACATTGGTGGTGAAGAATGAGCACTGGTGGAGGGATGGTACTTGAACATTGTATGACTGAAATGTAATCATGAAAATCTGTAAGTCTATAAGTGTATCTCATAGTGATTCATTAAATTATTTTTTAAGAAAATATTTAAAAAAATAAAATTGATGGGAGCAGTTCTTCTATGCAGTTCTTCTTGTTTAGACAAGAGTCAATGTGAGAACTCCAAAGAGATTTAGGACTCCAAATGTTAGTCAGTAGGACTGAAGGAGAAGGATAGTTTGGAGGGCATTAAACAGTAAAAGATGGAGGGGCGTGGGGGAGTCCCACAGAATAACAGCTGTGTATTCCTTAGTCAGTCCTTGGGCCCAAAGCTGTGTTCTATGCAGAGGTTGTTAGTAGAGATGCTTCCAGTAGAAGCTGGTGATCTCAGCTGGAGCCCAGCGCTGGTGATCTGGGAAGGAGGAAACATCTGGGGTGATGCAGAAGTTATTTGGATTGAAGTCTGGATGAATTTGAAGTGCTAACTGCGGCCCAGGACCTGTGAATGCTGCTGCAGCTTGGGAGGTTCAAATACAAGTGGAAGTCTTGGGTGCAACCAGGGTGGATGGAAGGTGAATCCAGATGGAGATCCCGGAACCCCTCCCTCGCCCTCTGGACTTCGTGGCTGGTACTGGGGCTACGACTTTGCCCCTGGGGGCGGAAGCCTCCCTCCCGTTTGCCAGAGCTTCGGGCCTAGCATCAGACACAAGTCACACTCGATGCTACTGTGAAAGACTGACACACTTCGCAGGAACGTTCCGGTCATGTGGTCTTCAAGAGAGCAGGAGGCACGCAGGGCTGGGCGCCAGAGAAACTCCATTCTTGCCTTGGACCGTAGGTCAGCCACTGGCTTTCCCCCTCGGGGCATCTGCTTTCGGTCTAGGACTGGAGGGACTCAGGAGAAGTCACCAGAACCAGCTCCGGAAGCTGCCCCACCCCCGCTGCCATCAGGTCTAGCCCCTCTTTCTACCTAGGCTGCTCTCAGGTACCTGGGCGGGTTTTGTCTGCCTCAGAGGGCTGTGCTGTGTCCAGGAGGAAGCGGGCGTGGACCGTGTAGGCCTGGCTGGGCAGGACTGTCAGTGAGTCTCAGGGTCGTTTTTCCAGCCCTGGACACCAGCTGAGGGATTCCGTGTTAGGAGGGCTCAGAGGCTGGTGCTTGGCCCACAGGTATTCCGTGAAAAGCACACTGAGACATTCCTTACAGCAGTTTCCTTCCCAAGCAGAGCCTGTCCCCCCACCCCCCACCACACACACACCCACACACACACACACATAGACTCACACCCCCCCGCGACACTCACTCACTCACACACACACACACACACACACACACACACACACACACACACACACACACACACACACACGTCAGCCTTGACCTGAGGCTGGGGTCTCCCAGAACAGCTCTGGGCTTTTCTCCCCAACTTCCCAGCCCTGTCCACCTCCCTGCCAAGGTCCTGGGGCCCAGACTGTGGCTGGCACCCCGCAGGAGCATCCCGAGAGCAGCGGGCTTTGCTCCACCTGCGTCAGGCAACACAGCTCCAGGGAGCATGCACGGAACAGGTCCGCCCGAGACACCTACACGAGCCAGGCAGCGGGCACCCAGCCTAGAGCTGCAGGGAAAGTTCTGGGCTCCACCACCTTCTTCATCTGTTTAATGGGAGAACAGCAATTCCTCTTCTCATATTTCTCTGTCTGAAAGATGCCCATGCCTAAACTTGGCATTTTATTTTATTCCCCCCCCTTTATGGATTTATTCCAAGACTTAGCATTTTATTTTAATCTCACCTATTTTTATGTATTCATTATTTCTCCATGCAATAGACTTTTAAGGGTGAAGCCTAATTCCGCTCTATATGTATAGATATATCGGAATCATTCCTCCCCCTCCTGCCCTGAGTTCCAGTGTAGCCCCCTCCTCCCGCCCCACTTCCCCACCCCCATTCCCATATAGCCACATAGTCTTCTGACCTGGGACTCAGTGTCACTGTTTCCCAGTTCATCTGACAAGGTGTTCATTTTCTGTATCAGAATGGAGCCGGCTGGTGATCATGTGCCTCATATTGCTGAGTATAAATCACCTTAAGTTTCATCCGCGTGGTCCAGAAAGGCATGATTTCACCTTTTGTTTCTTTATTTTTTCAATTGGCAGGTAGATTTCAGGGAGTATATATGTCACAGCTTCCTTCTGCATCTCAGAGATGGGCATTTCGCTCAATCCCGTGTCAGGGCCCTCATGGGATGTTAGTGTGAGCAGAGGGGTGCAGCTATCTTGTTCAGACTTGTGCTCTCATCCCACGAATAAATGTCGAGGAGAGGTGCTGCTGCATCATGTGGCATTCCCGTTGATTTTTTCTTTTCTTTTCTTTTTTTTTTTTGCTTTTTCTGGGTTACACTCAGCAATGCTCAGGGGTTACTCCTGGCTCTACACTCAGGAGTTACTCCTGGTGGTGCTTGGGGGACCATATGGAATGCTGGGGATTGAACCCAGGTCAGCCGCTTGCAAGGCAAAAGCCCTACCTGCTGTACTATTGCTCCAGCCCTGCCATTGATTTTTAAAGGGCAGCTCCATATCAGTTTCCATAGGGATCGTATTCTCCCGACTTATTCCGACAGGCCAGCCTGTCTGAGTACCACTTGGGTACACTGTCACCTGGCCTGGTGAGCCCTCACCACGGCCCAGCAGCCCTCTTGGAGGGAGGGCAGGAGACCATCGTCCACTGTGTCTGGGCCTTGTGCTGATTATGACGGGCCTGGGCAGTGCCTTCGTGGACACCCCTGGCTTCGGGTGTTCCCTGGGATCATGCTCTGCAGCTACATGGGGTTAATTGAGAAAGTTTCTTGGGGTGAAAGGATCTTCTGTTGCCCGTCCAGGGGCTGCATCATCTGCAGGTCTAAAGAGGTTGAAAACTGCTGGTGTGCTGTTGGTTTGTTGGTTTGATAGCTGCCAGTCGGAGGAGCAGTCTGAGGGCAGGTGCCACCCAGAAGTACAAAGCGTCAAAATCATAGGGTTAAGCGACCTCACGAGAAACCCCCGTGCTGGTTCCATTAGTCCTTCCCACCTCCCCTTGATTTATTCACAGAGTAGCTGAGACTCTAGATTTGTCCCTGAACCACCTGACCTTCGAGGATTTGGGAGTGATTTTCATTTTCTCTGCAGATGACAATCTCTCTGAGCTGCATCCCGTTTGGCCACCCACCCTGGGTCTGACCACTGAGCCAGGCAGGGTGTACTCCGAGGCTGGGACTGATTCCGGAGTGTCCAGTTAGTGCTAGCTCACAAGTTTGGCTCCACAGGCACACAGTGCTGAAGGCAGGTTTTGTTTGCTTATTATTTATCCTTCGACTATTTGCTTATTATTTATTACACTTGGTGGTGCCTCAGGTACTTAAAACCAATATCTTGCTACCTTCATTTGCATATATTGGGGCCAATGGGGTGGGGCATTTGCCTCATATGCAGCCGACCTGACCCCAAAGCCAGGATGGATCCCCAGCATCCCATAGGGTCCCCCAAGCATTGCCAGGAATAATTCTTGAGTGCAGAGCCAGGAGTAAACCCTGAGCATGGCTGGATGTGGCCTCCAAACAAACCTAATTTGCATATCATAGGTTGCTAATCCGGGCTGGAGCAATAAAGCGTTTTTGCCTTGCACGCAGCGGACATGGCTGACCGGGGTTCGATTCCCCCGCCCCTCTCAGAGCCCAGCAAGCTATCGAGAGTATCTCGCCCACAGGGCAAAGCCTGGCAAGTTCCCCGTGATGTATTCGATATACCAAAAGACAGTAACAGCAAGTCTCACAATTTGTTGTGAGACGTTACTGGTGCCCGCTCGAGCAAATTGATGAACAATGGGAGGACAGTGCTACAGTGCAGTGCTATTAGTTCTATGGTTCAGAACTGAGATTGCAGATGGACAGAATTAGAATCAGTGGGTCTAAGGGAACCCTGAGGACTCTCCAAGTCCCTATTCTCCCTTGAACATTTATCTAGTTTGTCTCTGTTTCTTTGCTTGCTTATTTTTCACTCTGGAGAAACCTGTGTTCTCTCTTGAACACATATTCTTTATCTCCCTTCACATCTTTATAAATAAGTTTCAGTAAAAACTATCTTGCTTCAAAAATTTTAAAAAGTGCAGTGCTATTTATAATAGCCAACAGCTAGAAACAACCCAAGTGTCTAGTAACAGATGAGTGAACCAAAAAAATGTAGTATACATAAACATAATGTAATCCTATTACTACTCCACTCTAAGAGAAAAATCAAGTCTTGCCTTTTGCAAAAACATGGGTGAAACTATAGATGGCACCCTTATTAAAATATTTTATTTTGACTTATTTTCTAAGAACTGGGAAAACTGGAGCACACGGTTCTGATTGGCCCTCAAAGCTGTAAGTGAAAGCTAAAGGAATTACAACATCTAAGACTAAAAAAAAAAAAATCTAAGATTTAAGCTATGAGTGAAAAATGAAATACCATCTTATAACATAGCTCTGAATCTGCCATGCCAAACCCATCAATAAGGAATTAAGGACTCCCAATTTTAAAAAGAAAAGAATAGGTAGCTAAGGAAAACTGCTTCTATAGTTACCTAAAACCTTAAAGGAGAACAGAAAACAGGTGAGATTTCACATCTACATGAACTGGTAGGAGTCTATTGGAGTCTGAACCTGCGATACGAGTCCCATTTTAGGACCTGGACTGAAAGATCCTAATCACTTTCCAGAATGAAGCAGGATGCCAGAGTTCCCCATTGTTGTTGATTGAGATATAGGTTGATCTCAGAGCACGGTAAAGCAACAATCCTGCCAATCACTGGGTGGAGGGGTAGAGGGGGGAAAGACAGGCAGAATCTGCTCTATGATGTTCGGGTATTTTTTGTAGGTCATAGCCCTTTCCTGTCCCAAATGTAGTGAAGCACCCCTTGCAATCAATGCTTGCCATGTGATACCAAAACGACTTGAATCTCATTTGGGCTCTGTCTTCTATAAAGAAAAATGGACATCAGGAGTATGTCAGGTAGAAGAAACAAGTTTTTATTGGGCCTCCAGATCAAGTGGACTTTCAAATTTCATTCAAAAGTTTATTTCTTTTATGGCATCACTAAGTGATACTACAAAAAAGTCAAGAATATATTCCCAAATGCTAAAAAGGGACCCAAAATGTACAGATTCAGATTCCCAAGATCATAGAAATGCCAAAAATACACTACCCAAAAAGGGATCCAAAATGTATTGATTTCTTTAATGTATCTGGAAAATTTTATCATGGTAATCTTTGCAGATAAGCTTAAGATATTGGATAAGTAAGAGTCAAAAATGTATATCAAAAATACTGATCAATGAATCAATACTAGTCCAAACTAGACTTTCTCAGATTGGTAAGTCTGCAGCTCCATTTTATTTTATTTTATTTTATTTTATTTTTAATTTATTTTTTTTTGGCCGCTGATGGGATTACACGGCGTCAGGGGGCCAGGTGGTGGTTGTGACCCCCGCCTACTGGAATTTGGAGGATCTGGGTGGAGGATGCTCGGCCCAAATC
>JAOXYA010096310.1:0-10968 GCA_028565675.1 Sorex palustris
CTGAAAAAGCATTGAATATGGCTCTTTTAAAATCTTAGGGCTAGGAAGAAGGAGAAGTTACTGGTGCCTGCTCGAGGCAATTGATGAACAACAGGATGATTGTGATCGTGATATATGTAAAACACTAAAGTTATAATGCTATAGGCTGGCATCTTTGTAAGAGAAATTTGGAAGCAAGACTGACTGACAAATACAGATACACACACACACACATACACACACACACACACACACACACACACACACACACACCATAGTCCTGGGGATGGAACCAAGGACCTAACAAGCAAAACAAGCGCTGAACTGCTCAGTCATCCTTTCCACCCCCAACAAGTAGGGATGAAGACAATGCTCAGGAGCAGGGAAAAGACGTCGTAATTCTGAGTGGTTTGGTTTCATTTGGTTTGGTTTGGTTTGGTTTGGTTTTGGGAAGGGGTCACACCCAGCAGTGCTCAGAGCTCTGAGCTCAGGGATCATTTCCAGCAGCCTCAGGGAACTATATGAGATTTAAACTCAGGTCAGCCACATACAAAGCAAGCACCCTCCCTGTTGTACTACCACTCCTGCCCCTGAACTCTGATATTTTCTTTTGCTGTTGTTGATGATTTGTTTCCATACCCAGCAGTCTTCAGGGCTGACTCCTGGCTCTGAGCTCAGGGGTCACTCCTGGCAGTGCGCAGGGGACCATATGTGTTGTCAGGATTGAACCTGGGTCAGCCGCGAGCAAGGCAAGTGCCCTATTCACTGTACCATCACTCCAACCCTCTCTAATATATATATATATATTTTTTTCTTTTGGGGTTACACCCAGCGATACACAAGGGTTACTCCTGGCTCATGCACTCCTGGTGGTGCTCAGGGGATCATATGGGATACTGGGAATCGAACCCGCTTCAGCCACATGCAAGGCAAACGCCCTACCTGCTGTGCTATTGCTCCAGCTCCACACTCTCTAATATTTTTAAAACCTGTCTGACGTTTGGTAGAAATAGTATAGAAAGAAGAACCTAACATTTGTCCAGAGGCCCATTTGCCTCAGACAAGAAACTTTCTTTGCTGCTGGTTTTCTCATGGGCAGCATCAGGCAGTGCCCCCCCTACCCTCAGTATTTCTAGTGAAATATTCTGCCACACTCAGTTTCAGTGCTGACCCTTCTGAAGCCCAAGGAAGGGGAACCATTGGAACATGGTCATCAGTGGCCGTATTTACTTGGAGAGCCTTATCTCTGGGGTTTTTTGCCCTTTCTTCTGTTAAACCCCAAACCTATGTGGGTAAGAGAAGAGATAATTGGAGGGCTGGAGAGATAATACGGTGGGTAGGGCACTTGCCTTACACGACGGACCTGGTTCAATCCCCAGCACCCCATATGGTCCCTAATCCTGTGCCTGAGCTCAGAACCAGGTAAGTAAGACCTGAGCATCAAACAAACGAAAAAAAGAGGTAGTTGGAGTGAATCCAGGCTCTCACACCAGCTAGGCATGGGGGAGGTCTACAAAAAAAAAAAAACAATAGAATGTTGTGGGGAGAGAAGAAAACCAAGCATTAGACAAATTTGGCATGTGAAAAGTAAAAGGCCAGGGCTGGAGCAATAGCACAGCAGGTAGGGCATTTGCCTTGCATGCAGCCGAAGCGGGTTCGATTCCCAGTATCCCATATGATCCCCTGAGCACCGCCAGGAGTAATTCCTGAGTTCAGAGCCAAGAGTAACCCCTGAGCATCGCCAGGTGTGACCTAAAGAGCAAAAATAAATCAATAAAATAAAAGGCCCTCTTTCCCATCTACCAACATGAAGGACACAGGAAGAGAGCCCCTTAATCTCTTGCTTATATACCCATTTTGCCAGCCTGAAACAAGTGAGTTTCACCTGAAGACAAAATTCACAGGGGTTGGGGAGAGAGCTCAACAAGTGGAGCACGTGCTTTGTAATGTGGGAGATCAGGGATTGATCCCCAGCACCAGTACAGCACTGTCCCCCAAGCACCATGAAGAACACCCCCCCCCCAGCTAGCTCCTCACCCACCCTCACATCACTGGGTGTGGCCAAACAAAACAAAACAAAAAGATACATTTTTCTTTTTTTTTTTTCAGGTGGGGAGGTACAGGTGCTCGGGACTTACTCCTGGTTCTGTGCTCAGGGATCACTCCTGGTGGGACTAGGGGGGACTGTATGAGGTGCCGGGGATCGAATCCAGGTTGACCGCACTCTAGGCAAGCATCCTACCCACCGTTCTATCACTCCAGCCCCTAAACTTTGCTTTCTTTGCCCTTAACAAAAGCACAGCTTTTTAAGTTAAAATCCCTTTAATCAAAAACACTTTCTTCTTTCCCTGCATAGTGAGGTGTTTTCTTTATTATTTTCAGAGTTCCAATCACACATATAATTAGAATTCTTAACCCTTAGAAACCTTGATTTCAGGTGAGAACTGGGATCTAAGTAATTGGAACTGTCAGCTACATAGCATTATGTGGATTAGAAGACTTCATAATTCCTCAAAATGTAGTTCTCCTAATAGTCCATTTCTCAATCAATCACAAGTCAGATGTTCTCTCCTAGAGCCCTAGAGCTAAATAGCATTAGTTTCTTTTTTTTTTTAATAAACTTTTTTTTGGGGGGGGTCACACCCAGCGATGCACAGGAGTTACTCCTGGTTCATGCAATCAGGAATTACTCCTGGCGGTGCTCAGGGGACCATATGGGATGCTGGGAATCGAACCCGGGTCGGGCCGCGTGCAAGGCAAATGCCCTACCCGTTGTGCTATCACTCCAGCCCCTAGCATTAGTTTCTTTTATTCTTTTCTTTCTTTCTTTCTTTCTTTCTTTCTTTCTTTCTTTCTTTCTTTCTTTCTTTTTTTCTTCTTTTTGGGTCATACCCAGTGATGCTCAGGGGTTATTCTTGGTTCTGCACTCAGGAATTACTCTGGTGGTACTTGGGGGACCAAATGGGATATGGGATGCCAGGAATTGAACCCAGGTCAGCCATGTACAAGAAAAACGCTCTACCCTCTACCCTCTGTGCTATTACGTTGGTTTCTTTGTAACAGGAAGCCAAAAATAATTCTTATTTGAAAGCAACCTATGTATTCAAATCATTCAAATGCAGGCAAAGCATGAGCCCCATCCTGCCTGGGGCCCAGCCTGCATATTCAATGCATTGCCATCACTTACTCTAACTTACCAGTGTTTCTCAATAGTGCTAGGCTGAAGATCACTCCAGGTCACGCCTGGGCCCACTGGGGCAGAACTAATGCTTTACTACTCAGGCCCAGCAGTGCCTGGCAGTGCTAGGGGAATCACGTGATTCCAGGCATCTGCTCAGGGCCTCAAGCAAGCTCCAGCACCTGAGTTATCAGTCCTCACTGAGCATAGGTTTCAGGGTATAGTTTAGCAAAAGAGACTGAGGAAACTGACATAAAAGAGACCGTACAAGGGGGCTGGAGCGATAGCACAGTGGGTAGGTGTTTGCCTGGCACGCAGCCAACATGGCCAACACAGGTCTGATTCCCAGCACCCTATATGGTCCCCTGAGCACCGCCAGGAGCAATTTCTGAGTGCATGAGCCAGGAGTAACCCCTGAGCATCGCTGGGTGTGACCAAAAAAGCCAAAAAAAAAAAAAAAAAAAAAAGAAACAGAACTTAACTGATTTAGTTGAATTATAATTGATAACCACTTGCTTCTGATTCTTACCTTAGGTAGCAATTCAGAATTTAATTTCTGTTAAATAGCTGGGGAATTCTTTAATCTATTATTTCATTGGAATAAACTTCTAAAAGTGAAATTTCTGCCAAGAAACTTGTGACAGCTTGCATTGGGCTCACATACTGCTAAACTGCCTTCTAGGAAGATTGGGTCAACTTGTCTCTCAACCAATCCCAGAGCACTTACTTCCTGTTTGATACTAGTCACCTAGTACATAGAGGGTGGACACACTGCCCACCCACTTTGGGCTGGGAAACAGGAGAGCAAAGATGAGGACTTGGCAAGTTTGGAAAGAAACGCATACTCCAAAGTGCTACTATTTCTACTACTAAAATTTGAAAGCATTAACAAGTTGTGATACACCTCATCTAAATAGTCAAAATCTTATCCACAAAATACAGGTAATAATGGAGCCTCTTCAATAGAATTGTCATGAGAATTGAATGAGCCATATACAAGGTTTATCAGAGTATGTGCCTTACTAGAGACACTAAAACATTTTAGGTATTATTATTCATTGTATTTTTTATTAAACTGAGCATTTTAAAGATCTAGTGACTATGTAGCACAGTAGCACTGTCTTCCCATTGTTCATCGATTGGCTCCAGCAAGCTCCAGTAATGTCTCCATTGTGAGACTTGTTGTTACTGTTTTTGGCATATCGAATACGCAATGGGGAACTTGCCAGGCTCTGCTGTGCAGGAGGGATACTCTCGGTAACTTGCCAGGCTCTCGGAGAGGAATGGAGGAATTGAATCCAGGTCGGCCACATGCAAGGCAAATGCCCTACCCGCTGTGCTATCACTCCAGCCCCTAGTGACTATATTCTCCAACAAATTGCTTGTTTATACAATGCACATATTTTCATTGGTTTGCTTCAATTCACCTTAATCCCCTCTCCCCGCCCTTCCTCCCAGCCCAGGACAAATTGGGTTGTGTAGCTCAAGATAGACCAAAATCAGAAGCAAGAAGTAGGGGAGATAGTTCCAAGTGTAGAGCATATGCCTAGCATGCACATGGTCCTGAATTAAATCCCCAGAACTGTATGGACCCCAGAGAACCATTGTGTATAACTCGTGTGGCCACTAACACCATAGGCTCAAGTAGCACCACAACACTGATCCCCAGCACCAAACTCCAAACTGCATTATTGAGGTGAGCGTCCATAAGAGTAGCTCCTGAATCTCCAAGTTCTGCTGTGCATAGTCCCTTTTTAAAAAAATCAGAAAATAGGGTTAGAGCTTCTGCCACTTTGCTAGGTACTGCATTCTCCATTTGGCTGGGATCTAGTTCTCACTGACTTGTTCTCAACTGCCCATGGCCCCCATAGTTATCACATAAGTAACTGAATGCATGTGGATGCTGTTTGACCGCACTTTCTCCCAGAGGCCAAGATCTTTGTTCTCCCCTGGTCTGGGTGTAAACTTTAGACAGAATCTTGCTTATGAATTCACTTTGCCCACATCCGGGATAAAGCCATTGCTCTAGAGACAGAAGATTAAATCTAGAGACAGACTGCTTGCCTTTGAATCTTGACCAAATGCAAGTTCTGGGAAAGAGTATCTGTATATATGAGGGAAGTCTGCTCCCTTTTTGATAAATAATTGTGATGTCAAAGGGGACTTTGCAAAGTCACAAACTATTTTAGCATATTTCTAACCATTACTGTCTGTTGATTTCTATATTTCTCTGGGAGGCATAGGGAGAATGGTTTGTCTCTGCATCTCTCACCAAGTATTTCTCCATTTATATTTGTCTCAACTTTTCTGTTAGGCTCTGTCTCTGCTTTTCTCCCTTCTTCCTTCTTCAGATGCATATCACTTAAAGATGACTGAAAAACAAAGAAACCTCTGGGTAACTAAGAGCCTCCTTTTCTCTGTAATAAGACGTATTCACCCATTAACAATGGAGAATTATTGACCTACCTACACTTCTTCATTTTATGTAATTCTTTTGATTTGACTTAATTAAATTTAACTTAACTCTCATACATCTTAGAAGGCAAGCATTATTGTCTCACATTTTATTGGTTCAGACGCTGAAATTCAGAGAGTGCTGACACATTGTACTGTGTCAGCAATGGAGCCTTAATATAAAGTCAGATTTGTCTAAGTGCCAAGTGTAGGGCTCTGTCTGCCAGATGAACTTTCCTATTCTCTTCACTTCAGAAGCATCTGTAAGTTTCAGCTGGAATAAAATGGGCCAGAATAATACTCACTATTCTGTCAAAATAACAGAGCCTGTGTCTAAGGGACATGTCCATGCATTAAGGATTGAGCCCCAGTGGCTAATGCTCCCCATTTCCCATTCATGAAAGCACCCCTACCACAGAAGCCCAGCGTCCACCCACTTCCACATTCTTACCCAGGAAAAGGAGAAGTAGGAGTGCTGTTTGCATACAGGTCCCCAAACCCATGTTGTCCTCTGGTCCTGGCCCTGTGCAGTGTAGACAGCAGGCAGTGTGACCCTAAGCCCCAGGGATAATTGGGGGAAGGATTCAAATGTCACGTGATAAGGAAGGAAGCTGCGGTCCTGCCCAGAGACTCTTGGTTCCTCTCGAGGGCAGGGCTGAAGGAAGTCCATGTCTGTCAGGCAGTGGAGGAGAGCTGACCCGCCTATGGGCTCATGAGTTTCATTGTGCTGATTTGTGCTCTGAAACCCACATTATATCCCAGAATCCTTACCACACAGCACAAAAGCAAAGTTGGGTGCTGATCCTGACCCAAATGCTCAGGCTAGGGCCTAAAAGTGTTGTGGGAAAAACAGATTCATTTTAAAATCCTGCTCTGCCCTAACTCCTCTATACTCATCCCACATTAGTCTGGGAAAGGACGGGAAGCACCCTTGACTCACATGTCATGTCATGGAAGTCTTTTGATCTGCAACTGTCTCTTCAGTAAAACAGGTTTTGAGACCCCCCCCCCCACACACACACAAAGGAAGCAGGGATTATAAAAGAAACCAGCCATATTGAATTACAGTTATCAAAGTACTGGAAGCACAGATTTGTGATAGAGAAATCTCTGTGTTTTTTAATCCACACAGTCAACACTAGCATCCAGATGAGTAAACTCTTGACATTGTTATCAACAAGAGCAATATAAAGAGGCTCTAACAACTAGAATGTGAATGGAGATGTCCTCTATTTCTACAAGTTATAAAGTTCCCTGGTGGAAGTAGCAGTTATTAGGATGGTTGGCGATTCCATCATGGTAAAAGAAAGCACCAAGGACTCCTATCAGAGATGCAAGAATAGTGAGGCATGTTTTGCCCATTTGTGTTCACAGGTCTAGGGACCCTGAATTCATTCTGCAGGTTTGTGGCCATATGCACCTGTAATTCTCCATTTTAAAAATCATATTGATTTCTTTTTCCCAAATTATAGTTATTGTTGTTTGGTTTAGGTATAGTTATTTGGTTTGGTATAGCTATTTGGTTTAGGACTACCTCCTTAATTTGTTCTTATAGAAAACTGAAGGTGATGCTTGGGAGATACTGGGGGTCAAATCCAGGTCAGATGTATGCAAAGCACGTGCTTTTCCTTCTTTACTATCTCTTTGACCCCCAAAATAAATATTTTTAGATTAGGAATTTTAACAAATGTGTCCTCACTAGTTTCAAACATACAATGTTCCAACATCATGTACTTCTCTTTTCTACCTATCTGAATGTCCGGTATTAATAAATTTAAAGACTGTCAAGTTCCAGCCACTGGTGGCAGGGAAATTAAACACCGTATATTCTTGGGTTCCTCAAACAAATCCCTAACACAGCAAGTTTATTACCCACTTTGCCAGCCAATGATCTGACATGAGTTAGGTATTGGAGTTGGCCCTCCTTAGATAGGAAGAAATGAATGCACGAAGCTGTGTGGCACATTCAGGTCTCTTAGGAGACTCTGAGTCCTGGGCTTTGAATTCTTGCCTGTGCCTCTTGCCCTGGGCTAATACCTCCACACATGGAAACTTCTACTACTGTGACCCAGTAGCCAACCAGATGTAGTTATGTTGCCCTGGTAGCTCCTGACATGTGCATGTAAATTTTATGCAGAGGGCATACCCTCTCCAACAGGTACATACACAAAAAATAGTGATTACATCAGGTCGTCAATTAACCTCAATTAACTCAATTAACTTAATTATGGTGATAGTTTCACAATGTCTATCAAAACATTTTGTATTCCTTACATGTATAAAATTTTTGGTTTGGGAACCACACCCATTATTCAGAACTTATTACTGGATCTCCACTCAGGGATCACTCTTGGAAGTGCTCAGGGCCCTACATGCAGTGCTGGGGATTGAATTCAGGTCACCAATGGGTAAAGGCTGGACTGGAGCAATTGTACAATGGGTAGGGCATTATCCTTGCATGCAGCAAATTTGGATTCAACGTCCAGTGTCCCTATGGTCCCTGGAGTACCAGCAGTCAGTCCTGAATGTAGAGGAAGGAATAACACCTGAGCATCACTGGGTATAAACCAAAAAAGCAAATAAATAAATAAAAATAGAAAACAATGTATAAAGTAAGCACCTTTTCCACTGTACTATCTCCCTGGCTCACATGTATAAAATCTGTTATCAACTATAACAATAAAGATGGGGGGGAAATCTTATGTAATACTGCAGTTAAGTTGAGAGTGTTGAGAGTGTATAAAAATGCTGTACTACACCTTTGAAAGCAATTTTCTATTCTGTGGGTAAAGTTGAGGATGAATATATACCATGATATAAAAGGATATTCTTGCATCTATATATATTCAGAGATGCTGGACAGAATACTTATAGAGCACAGTTCATAAAAGAAAATGACCTTGAAAGAACCATGGGCCATTAACAGGATAATGGATATGTATGATACATTTTAAAGTGGAATATCATATAGCTGGGCTGGAGCAATAGCACAGCGGGTAAGGCGTTTGCCTTACACGCAGCCAACATGGCCGACCTGAGTTCAATTCCTCCACCCCTCTCGGAGAGCCTGGCAAGATACCCGTGACGTATTCGATATGCCAAACACAGTAACAACAAGTCTCAAGATGGAGACGTTACTGGGCCCGCTCAAGCAAATCGAAGAACAATGGGAGGACAGTGACAGTGATTATATAGCTATAAAAATGAATTGGCAATAGACTCTTTTTTTATAATCACTTGATCACTTGACTTCCCGTTAATCATCGATTTGCTCGAGCGGGCACCAGTAACATCTCAGACCCATTGAAATTACTGGTTTTAGCATATCGAATACACAATGGATAGATTTCGAGGTTCTGCCGTGGGCGGACTACTCTCAGTAGCTTGCCAGGCTCTCTGAGAGGGATAGAGGCTTTTGGGGCAGCCTCTAATTGCCCTTGTAGGTGTTACCATTGTTCAAACCATATTTTAACCCTATTAAATATGGTGCAGCAATTCTGGAAGATTGGTATTAAGTGTCTTATAATGTGTTTCGTGGCCGCGCGGTCTGGAAAGCGTCCTGGAGCATGGCGGCGGCTCGGTAGTGGAGGTAATGGAGGACAAAACCATATTTTATCATCATTTAAGTTAGGGATATTTTTAAAGAAAAACCCTAAGAGTAATGAGTTAAAAAGTCCTAGTAGGTAGGGTTTCCTCTGATAGATCTGCTGTGAATCTAAGGGGTGCTCCTTTGTATGTGATTTCCTTCTTTGACCTTGCTGCTTGCAGTATTGCATCTCTATCAGCAGCTTCGATCATTCTAACTATGATATGCCTTGCAGTGTTTTTGTTAGGGTCTCTTTTAGCTGGCACCCTTTGGATAAGCCTACAACTGTACCTCATGGTGTCTCACTAATAAAAATAAAATAAAAAATTTTAAAAAAGTCCTAGTAGGTATATCACATTATGAGGTGACTACTTTTACAATGTATTAAAATAGAACTTCTAAATGTTGTGTGGGAAACCACTAAGTCATTCATACCATAAATTGTAAATCTAAAATACCACTTGCTCTACAATATGCAAATGTACAATCTCATTTCACTTTAAATTACTCTCACTTCCTTTCTTTGGTAGATTGCAATGGGAAAGAAAGGAGTACAATTCAGAATTTTTTTTAAATGCAGGAACTTCCAATCAGATCTACATGACTCATGTTGTGTCAGTTACAAATTTTTTACTTCAAGCCATTTTAAAAAAGAAACTTGAAGGACCCTTCATATTATGTTCAAGTCATATGCCTGATTAGACAATTGAATCACTTTTTCTAGACTACATTTTTTTTTGGATTCAGATCTCTTGCTGCCACAAATATGTTTGTTCAATGTAAATGGAGTGATGAAGATTGACCTTTCTAGTTAAGCGGCTGACTAAACAGAATTTTAAGTGGTATGCTTAGGATCTTCAGTCAATTTAAGGCAAAAGGAAATAAAATAAAAAATCATGGATGATCAGTTCATATACATAATTTTTAAAGCATTTTTAGAATCTCTAGTTCCTTTTGACAAACTTAGTCTCTCTCATCAGGATAAGATGCAACAAGAATACATAAAACTACCAATGTGAGAAATTAAGGGCTTCAAATTACACTTAGTAACAGCTATGTCTTTTAAGAATTGTTCCTACTTCCTGTTCTCATGGGAAAATACTGAACATAAATGGAAAAAGAAACTGCTCTGTCCTTAAGTCCAACTTAGCACCTTAATTCATTCTAATGTCTTTTTGATGATTTCCCATCCAATATTACCAAAATAATAAGACTTCCATTTCCTTTCTTTTGTACCTCATAACCCAATACATAAAGCAGTCTTGGAAACTCACTTCTCTGGATGTGTAAGATCACACATTTTATGAGTGTTTTATAAAATTTTACTCTCCCTAATCTTGGTACCTCCCACCAATTTAGCATACACTCCTGATTCAATCCATCACTCACATTTAACTCATAAATAGAGAAGACTATATGCAAATACCTGTGAAATTACATACTAAAAGGAGCCCTCAAAAACAAATTCCCATGAATATCGAGTGCAAGGAGGAAAGAGCCTATACTTAAGAAATTTCTTTATACTGCTACCTAATTTTCATTCCAGGCTAGCATGTGAGCAAGTGTTAATTTGCATAGCTGATAGGGAGCTGAGTCCAATCATTTCCTCGCAGCAGACACAGTACTGGAAGCTAAAGATGCAGAGATAAACAATGGTGTCAGGCTCTTCATTCAAAAACCCCAAAGTCCACAGGAAGACAGAGCTCCAACCACCTACAATCACGCTGTCTCGGACAGGAGTGAGCCTGGCCTGGCGCGGAAGGAGACAAAG
>JAOXYA010096320.1:0-10968 GCA_028565675.1 Sorex palustris
AACAAGTCTCACAATGGAGATGTTACTGGGCCCGCTCGAGCAAATCGATGAACAACGGGAGGACCGTGACCGTGACCAAAAGTAGTTCACAATATTTGATTACATTTAATATTCAAACACCAATCCCACCACTGTTACACCTTCCCACCACCATATTTTAGATGTTTCCCTCCCAAATTCCAATCCCTGCCCCAAAACAGAACTGAAATAATATATTTTGTATTGTTTGCATGAAAATCTGCTGAGAAAGCTAGACAAATGTATCCTAAGAGGAAAGAGTGTGAGGGCTATTGTATTTCACCCAGGGGACATTAAGCCCTTCTATAAGAGATACTAACATGCTGATAAAAGTTGAGCCTTGTGTGTTTTGTGTGTATGTGTGTGTATATATGTGTGTGTGTAATAAAAATGCATATTTTTCTCTAAAATTGGCTGCCTTTTACTTTGAACCCTGTCAAATGTGGTACAGTAATCCTGGAGTAGGGGTAGAGTATTTAGCAAATGCGGCCATGCGGTCCAGGAATATATGCACTTGTGGGTGAGGCTCGCCCGAGCATGTGGAGAGCAGCCGTGAGTGTGGCCATGGCTGAGTTATGGAAGTTTTTGGCTGCCGGGGCTGGGTCCCTTGCGGGGAGGGGGGGGTCTCACCCTACTCCTCCAGTGTGCCCCTATTGAAACAGCCTAGCACACAGTCCGATGGCATGGTTATGGAGAGCGTCATGTTGTTTCCTTCCAGGAGAGAAGACTTGTGATCTGGATGGTGGATGGCCAATGATGTGATTATCTGGTGCCAGCCAGAGGTGGGTTATGGGCATGTCTGCTGAGTCCTCGGAGACAGAGAAATATGGGCTGGGGATCTCCATACCCGGTACCACTGAGCCCAGTGTTCTCAGTTACAAGTCCCGCATACCTGGTCCAGCACTACTTTTGCATCATTATTTATGTTATAGCAGCTATTTGTAGTTTCACTCCACCTTCAGTCTTGGCTCTTTATGCTGCTTCTTCAAACTCTTATACCCCTCTAGACATTTTCTACCTGAAATATCTCGGGCACCTTTCTACCATGTGCAAATATCAACCTAATTCTAGGAAGCCTTCCCTGGTTATCTTGCTTATTTTCCTGTTGACATGATCAAATATTTTATTAAACATTTCTGTATCTTCCATATGCTCAATCTCTCCCTCTTCCTTTGCTATAACGTCTTCATTGATTTTTATCTTCTAAATAAACTATGATATAATTCTATGATTTTTATAGGGCCACACCCAGCAGTGTTAAGGGCAGATGTGGACCACTATAGGAAAGATTGGTGGTGGGCCAGTAGTGGAAGGCTACTAGAGCCACATCTAGCCATTTGGAGGAAGGGGCACGAGGAGCCAGAGATCTCATAGGCAATGACTATCATTTATCTCCCTAGCACCAAATTGGCCTTCTTCAACCTTTTGTTCATTTATTTATTTTTTAACCCTTCTTATTTAGGTACTGTGATTTACAATGAAAGTTTAATGTATACATTGTTCCAAAACTGTACCCCCATTAAGAAGTCCATATCTTTCCATAAATGCCCAAATGGTCCCTGCATCCAACCTTCCAGTCCCTAGGAAATTCAGTACTGTTTTCAGTTCTGTTGTCTTTAGCTATTTGTTCCCTTACTGTTATCTTTTTTCAATCCTTTTATGCCTGTGAACTGGCACCTCCTGAAAACTTATACAAGGACTGGTGATTATAATCAAGGCAGTAAACAAGAGGTTTTTAACTTTTTACCACATGTGAACCAGCAACAGTCAGTAGTTAAAGAATACTTCCTTAAACAAAAAAATATTTTGAGAGCAGGTATTTTAGTTATTTTTGTAGATCTAATCTCTAAATAAACACCTCTAAAACAGTAGGCATTTGTTCACTGAATTAATGAGGGATGAAGTCAGATACACTTGAATGAAGTCAGTGAAGCCTTTTCCATCTAAGGTAAATTCCACCCCCCTCCCCTGCCTTTGTCCTTTCCTTATCCTATCTTTAGAAATGACCACCCTTGGGGAAAGAGCAGACACAGCTTAACATAAAGAATAAAGGAAAACTATAAAAAGAACTGCCCTTTGAAATAAGGAATCATTTATTGTACAACTACCATGTGCCTAATATTTTATACTGTATATCATCTTTATAAGCATTTTAATTTATGCCATCAGATTAACTGACACATAAAATGGGGTTCAGCTCCATATTATTTTAATTTTATTTATTAATTTTACTTTTTTAGGTCATACCCAGTGGTGCTCAAAGCTTACTACTGGCTCTGTGTTCATGGATCCCTCCTGACAGTGTTCAAGGGACCATATGGGGTACCAGGGATTGAACCCGAGTCATCCACATGCAAGGAAAGCACCCTACCCACTGTACTTCAGATCCCCTTTTACAGGAGAATGGCAAACTTCCCAAGGTCTCTCAACTGGTGACATGCAGAGAACAAACCCGGTTCTGGCTTTAGTGACCAGCCATTTTCATAACATGCCATCTTCCTCTCCCCTCCTATGACTGAAATCTACTCTTATTTAATCTTTTTTTATTGAATGAATTGCTGTGAGATACAGTAACAAAATTTTCATGTTTGAGTTTCAGTCATACATACAATGATCGAACACTCATCCCTCCACCAGTGCACATTTTCCACCACCAATGTCCCCAGTACTTTCTCACCATCCCAACCCTCCCTTTGCCTCTATGGCATACAATTTCCTCCGTACTCTCTCTCTATTTGGGGGGCATTATGTTTTCCAATATAGATACTGAGAGGCTATCACATTTGGTCCTTTATCTGCTTTCACCATACATCTCCCATCCTGAACAATTCCTCCAACCATCATTGACTTAATGATGATCCCTTTTCTATCCCAGCTGCCATCTCCCCCAGATTATGAGTCAGGCTTCCAACTATAAAGCAGTATCCCTGGCCCTGTGTCTACTGTGCTTTGGTGTTAGTCTCATGTTATTTTTTATATTCCACAAATGACTACAGTCATTCTATGTCTCTCTCTCTCTCTTCCTGACTCATTTCACTTAGCATGATACTCTCCATGACCCTCCACTTAGAAGCAAATTTCATGACTACATCTTTCCAAGCAGCTGCATAGTATTCCATTGTTTAGATGTGCCAAAGATTCTTTAACCAGTCATCTGTTCTTGGGCACCCGGGTTGTTTCCAGATTCTGGCTATTGTGAACACTGCTGCAATGAACATACAGGTGCAGATGTCATGTACTGTGCTTTTTTTGTACTCTCGGGATATATTCCCAGAAGTGGTATTGTGGAGTCAGATGGAAGCTCAATTTCTAGTTTTTGAAGAAATGCTCATATTGTTTTCCAAAAAGACTGGACCAGTCGGCATTCCCACCAACAATGAAAAAGAGTTCCTTTCTCCCCACATCCATGCCAGCACTGGTTGTTCTTGTTCTTTTTGATGTGTTTCAGTCTCTGTGGTGTGAGATTATATCTCATTGTTGTTTTGATTTGCATTTCCCTGATGATTAGCAATGTAGAGCATTTTTTTCATGTGCCTTTTGGTCATTTGTATTTATTTTTGAAGAAGCTTCTGTTCATTTATTCTCCCCATTTTTGACAGGGATGGAGGTTTTATTCTTGTACAATTCTACTAGTGTCTTGTATATCCGGCATATTAACCCCTTATCAGATGGGCATTTGGTATATATTCTTTCCCATTCCATGGGCTCTCTCTGTACTTTGGTCACTTTTTATTTTTCTAAATCAAGTTAGAGGCTTCTCAGCCCCAGCCAACAAAGAATAAT
Organism: Sorex palustris; assembly: GCA_028565675.1. Classification (NCBI taxonomy): domain Eukaryota; kingdom Metazoa; phylum Chordata; class Mammalia; order Eulipotyphla; family Soricidae; genus Sorex; species Sorex palustris. The sequence continues at coordinate 3,802 of JAOXYA010096320.1, forward strand.
GCTTACATTGTTCCAATGAATTTTTTAAAGACAAAAATCATTGCAGCATGTTATGTGGCCTTCATTCCACTGTTTTTCAGATAACCATGGTTGACTTGGAATAAGGACTATGATTTGTAGAAAATACATGTCATGAGAAATGAAGAGAATACAATGTGGTATATTTTCTAGGCTGCAATAGTCACAATGGGATCTGGGTCAAGATCCTTCTCCAGTCTGGAAATTTCTATAACTGAGAAAGAAAATAATTGACTGGATACGATGGTCTGACTTATGTCCCTCTCATTCATATGTTAAATGTTTAACTACCAACACACCTCACACTATAACCTATTTGGACCGAGGGTCTTTACATAAGCAATTAGATGAAAATTAGCTCATGTAGGATGAATCTTCTTCAATATGACTAGTGTCCTTATGAGAAAAATCAATTAAGATGCAGATGTGGACAGACAGAAGAAAGACCATACGATGAGAAGATGACCATGTATAAAATAAGGAAAAACACCTTAGAAGGAATCAATACTGCCACCTCCTTTGATCTCAGACATTCAGCCTCAACCACTTTGAGAAACACATTTCTGATGCTGAAAGAAATGCAGTTTTGTGTTATGGCCTCCTAAGCAGAGCAATAGAGATGTGCAAACATACTGTTTCTGTCGCAGCTACAGCACCTCACATTTGTGTCCATTTCCGTGCCCTTATCTGAAAGTACTAAGATTACAAGAGGTAATACAAAAGCGAGACAATATGGCTTAGAGAAGAAGAAATACGGAGGAAACACAACTCTTCCCTTGCATGTCCCATGTAAAAGAATTAACACTTGGGCTCCGTGGGAGTGAGTCTGTCTTTGTCCACTAGGGCTGTTCTAATATAATACCACAGAGGCTTAATCAACAAATTCATTCCTCAGGGTTCTGCAGACAATGTTTGAAGTGATGATGTGCCCTTACATAGTGAGCTTCTATTTGCTGGTTTTGCATGGATAGAAGACTGGTGCTTGGGTGGCTGGCAGTTGTCTACACTGTTGAGGCATCGCCTCTGGTGTATTTTTCTCATAATGATGCTAATCGCATCACTTATTAGCCTCCCAGTGCTTTTATCTTCAAATATTATCACAGTGGGAATTCAACTCAACACATAATTGTGGGAGCCACACACATTCAGTCCACAGTAGACCTGTGCAGCCAGAATGGAGAGGCATGCAACCTCAGCACACAGCAGGCAGGGGCACGGTACAAGACCATGAGCTTCCATCTCTGGGGATACTTAAGCAGAAGCTCAAAAATACTCATGATAGGAATGGTACCAAAGGTTCAGGCTGTGTTATGGGAGAAGGCAAAAATGCCTTAAAGATGGAAGTTGATACAGCACACAAAATAATATTTAAAAGCTTTCCCAACAGGCATATGACCACCAATTAAATTCTGGAATTCCCATTCGTACTGGGCAGGGTTCCAGTACCACATAAAGGGTTATGTAGTATGTGATTTTATATCATGTACCAACAGCAAGGCCTTCTGAAAAGCCAGATCTCAGAACTTTATTTTCTTCATCCATAGGAGGAATGGCAGAATTGGAGGTTACAATCAGGGAGTTTCAGATAAGGGGTAGATGGCAAATACATACATTACTAACTTCAACCCTAAGACAGCTGGATTCTACATCTCCCATGTGTACTTTAGTCTTAGAAATACACCGTGCAATAGGATCTATAATCCCCTCTTTATAGACAAGAAATGACACAATTTAGAGCCTTCCCAGGAGGTATAAGTATCTGCAACCATGAAACCTTATTCTACATCCGTGTACCAAAAGTCACATCCTCTGCTTGCACTGTGCCTGGCAGAATCCTATTTTCCTCAGAACTAGCACTTATTTACACTCACAAGCAGTTTACATTGTTCACTCTCTCTTCCTCTTTCCCCTCCTTTTTCAGTTCTCTCTCTCCTCCTCCTCCTCCTCAAATATTCAGTTTTAGGTACCTTTGCTGTACCACTGAATTATTCTTTTTTGAATCAGAAATTCTCCACAGTAACCTATAAAACCCTCAAAATGATTATATGCACAGGCAACAATTCATAGGAATTCCTATCTATTTGTTCATGTCAAGTTCTTCATGAGGTCCATCAAGCCAGCTCATGCTCCATGCCACCATCCCTCAGCACTGGAGAAGAGGGGATACAGAAAGAAGGCAATAATTTCAGCAATAAGTTTGCTCAGGGAAGAGAACTCTTTTACAAAAATTTTTCCTGAAGATGCTGAATGTCATCTTTTCATACTTTGCACATATCCCTTCTGGGTTAGTATTAACCATGTACTTATAACTAATTCAATGATAGCAGAGGTCTCAGAAGCCCATTCAATTGGTGTGACAACAGATAATACACTGATCAGGGTAACAACATATCAGGTCAACAGCTGGAGTCATCTTTCACTTCATAAATGATGAACTTGTGACAAATAGATCCATTATTGGTCAAGTGCTTGGGAGTCAGAATACAATTCTATGTAGATGTAGTCATAGGTTGTACAGCACTCAGTATTACCCCAGAAGCTATTGACTTTGAAGTTCAGGATTCCAAATGATGAAGTCCTAGCTATGGATCAATGCATATGGGCTCATTATGATGATAAGAGACAGAGAGTCTATGCACGTATCTGGCATATAATAAATACACAATTTCTTTTTTTTTTTGGTATTGATGAGTCTGTGCCATGGAGCTAAATTTAAATGAGCTCTGGAAATATTTATCAAGACCCATACGTCATAATATATTCTTGTACAAATATGTTTTTTCCAAAACAACATAGCATAGGGAAGACAGAACCATCTCTAGGCTGTGTAGGGACCAGTTGACCTGTAGATAAAAAGGAAAGAATAATGAAAAGTCTCAGAGGATTAAAGGATTGGAGAAGCAAATGGTTTATATAATTTTATTTCTTATCAAATTGAGAGCATTTGGGATACTGAACAGAGTGTAAGGGCCCATCTACCCTTTTAGACCTCTTGATTTTTTTTCTTTTTGGGTCATACTCAGCGACACACAGAGCTTACTACTGACTTATGCACTCAGGAATTACTCCTGGCAGTGCTCGAGGACCATATGGGATGATAGGAATCAAACCCGGGTCGGTCAAGTGCAAGGCAAACACCCTACCAGCTGTGCTACCTCTCCAGCCCAAAATCTCTTGAGTTTTTAAAGTGATCTTGCTATATTGCCATGTGGTGAAGACTATCAAGTCAGGAGATAGATGATTTAAGAGTGGCCCCAGAATCACACCCTGATATTGGAAGACAGTTGAAATTGTACACTAGGTTCATTGCTGACTCCCCAGAACTCTCTGCAAGGCTGAGACCATAGATATAAGAGTTATGCCAACTGGGTTTCAATTCTTTATCATCCATGTCCTCAGTGTCTGAAGTCTGCATAAGCCCTGAAACCTCTTCAAAAAAGAAGATGTAAATAAGTATAGTCATGGTGAATTATAGGAGGGCTGCTGGGTGATGAACTGATTCATGAGTTCTTAAAAGAGTGCCAGGGCTGGAGTGATAGTACAGGGGGTAAGACGTTTGCCTTGCACACAGCCGACCTGGGTTTGATTCCCAGCATCCCATGTGGTCCCCTGAGCATGTCCAAGAGTAATTCCTGAGTGCATGAGCCAGGAGTAAACCCTGTGCATCGCCAGGTGTAACCCAAAAAGCAAAAAAAAAAAAAAAAAAAGAAAAAGAAAAGAAAAGAAAAAGAGTACCTAGCACTAAAGGACTATTTATTTCAATATCCTGTTGTTATTTTAAACTACTGCTCTTTGAAAGCGTGTGGTCTGACCGTGGTGTATGGAAAAGAAGTTAAGAGTGTGGGGGGAGCATTTGCTAGCAACTGCTCCAAATGGTGCGGCCTGTCCATAATATCCATCTGTGTTCTCAGGAACATGAGGGCTGTTTGTCAGCAAATGCCCTTTCCTGTTATAGAACAAGATATAGAGAAAACTGAGATATTTCTGGAAGAGAATGGACATGGAGTTGATTTATAGTTCTGGTGGGAGGGAGACTTACGGATGCTGCAGTCTCATAGAGATGTGGATACCAAGTCCTGGTTATTTTCATTCTTTCTCAGCAAACTTTCTCTTAATAGTGCCCATATAAGGTTGAGGAAGAGACTTACTTGGAAATCCTCAGGATAATCCAGTGATGCCATGAAGAGAAACCACAAGGCTAAAACATTATTGCCACTGTACTAGAAAAAGTTCTATTTTCCACACTAAAGGAGCACATGGAATGTGACAGAATAGTCATCAGACTCAGAGTTGACACCAGCTCCTGTCTTTCTGTTGACTGAGGCAGCTATGTGGACTTGAGCCACTCTGGGCCTCAAGTATCTCCTTTGAACAATGGAGCTACTGGACAGCTCTCTAGTGAGAAACAATAGCTTCATTTGGTAAAAGAATAAAAAGCTGTTTTGTTATTTTTTAAATTCCTCAGTCATTCATCCTATCATTTATCCATCCTATCAATTCAAATTGGGCAACTGGAGTATCTCCTATATCACTCAAAAATATAAATTGAATAAATTTGTACTGGGTAATCTCAAGTATCTGGGAATTCATTGTGCCCCAGATCACTGTGGCTGTGGATTGATATCACTGTCACTGTCACTGTTGTTCATCGATTTGCTCGAGCAGGCCCAGTAACATTGTGAGACTTATTACTGTGTTTGGCATATCGAATACGTCATGGGTAGCTTGCCATGCTTTGCTGTGCAGACAAGATACTCTCGGTAGCTTGCCAGGCTCTCCGAGGGGGTGGAGGAATCGAACTCAGGTCAGCCCTATCGGCCGCGTGAAAGGCAAACGCCCTACCCACTGTGCTATAGATGATAAAACACTCACAGCAGGAATTCCAACATCTAAAACAATAGTATTAAAAGGTGGAGTTGTTGGGAAGTATTAATTCATGACAATGGAGCCCTCATGAATAGAATTTGAGGTCTTATCAAAGGTACCTCAAAGGGGTTAATCATTTCTGTGATTAAAGACTAGAGGGACTCTATAACAGAATGTCTATAATCTGGAAAAAGGGCCTCACCAGACCACGGTGATAGCTATATTTTGTCCAGTTTTCAGATTAGTAAGAAATTATATTTTGTTTTTTCTGCCTTACCCTTCTCGGAATTTTGTTATAAAACATCAGAAGATTGTGTTATTATGCTAATCTCCAGAACCACCTCCTAGATGGATCTTCATTTTACCCTGTAAAATGGTTAGATCCTTCCCTGGTTTCTTTAAGAAAATCTATTGACACTAAATATTTTATTAGTGTGTATCTTTGAGCTTAAGAAAGAAGGTGAGTTCTAGGGAGAGTTTTATGACAAGAGCTGCTGTCTTTCAGCTCTACTTTTTTCCTCCTCTCTGTGCTTTGTCATCCCTATAAAATCCCTGTTGTTTTGCTTATTTTCAAAAGAGCTGCTTCCTACTTCCATGCACTTTGCATCTCGGATTGCACCCAGATCTTAGGAATATAGATGGGATACTTTGCTACTGTCACGCATGTAAAACAGAGTTTTACAATGAAAGGTAAAATGTTCAGCAGTGCAGAAATTCACTCTTCCTGGGGGAAGATGGAATTTGCTACAAGAAAAGACAGTATTTGTCAACGTCTCAATACTGAACATAGAACAAGTGCCAGAAACTGAGCTTAATGCTTACCTTCAGCATTAGACTTAAAAAGATATAGGAAAAACATAAGATCCCAATTTAGAGCTGTGAGTGCTAATATGTCCTCAAGCCCATGTGTTTAATATTAAATTAATTACCAATCAAAAAGTCTCAGTCACACTTACAAAATTTCAAGTGTTTAACGGTCGCTTAAGACCAATAGCTTCCATATTAAATAGTATGGATATGGAACATTCCCATCAACACAGAAAGCTTTACCGGACAGGGCTGACCTGGAAGCAATGAGAAGAAATGTAGGATAACATTGGTCCTTTCTCCCTTGCCACAGAGAGTTTAGATTTATTGGGTTACACCGATCACAGTGCACTTGAGTCACTCCCGTTCCTCTGTTTTTTTCTTTACCTTCTCTGTGCTCTGCTTCCCCTAACACCTATATTCCCAAATCAGACCTTGTTATTTGTAAGGTCAGATTCTTCTAAAGACTCTGGATTTTGTATTTGTAAGTGAAATATTGCTTTTTTCCCCCTTTCACTTATGTCCTTTGTATAGTTTACTTTAGAGCAATGTCCTTTTTCTAGAGACACAAGAAGACAGTTAATGCTATGTTTTTGTAACTTGGGAGTTAATTGACTCTGAATAATATTTACCCCTGGGCATCCATATTTACTTGACTTAGGCCTCAGTTGCCCTTAATTCCTACAACTCCAATAGCAGGGTCCTGACTAAGGGACTGGATGGACCCACGGCAAGCTGTAAGCTACCTTGGCTTTGAAATGGGACAGGCCAAGTGCCATCAAACTTATAAGTTAAGAGCAGGGTCATGGATGAATTCTGTCATGACCCAAAGAAAAGTGACCGGACAAGTTACTAGGCTTAGGAAGGACTAATCTGGCTTGAGGACTGTAGTCTTGAATCTATAGTGAGATGTCCCCAGGAGAGACACTCTATAAGTTTAATATATCTCTTATTGTGTGTCCATACAAAATAACTAGAAAGATTATTCAGAAGTAAATCTGAGATCATTGTTTATGGACTAAGGGAAGGAGAAGTATGTCCTTAGATGAAATTCTGCCCTTGAATGGATCATCTAGTAAGAGGAGATCTTTGTCTTAGAAGAGCTTCCCAGGAAACATTGATAGTGGAGAATGGATACAGGTGGAGGGATGGGTACTCGATCATTGAATGAATGAAACGTAATCATTATATGACTGAAATCTGTAACTGTATCTGATGGTGATTCATTAAAAAATTTAGAGAAAAAAGAAAAAGAAGAGGAAGGAGAAGGAGAAGAAGGAGAAGGAGAAGGAGAAGAAGGAGAAGAAGAAGAAGAAGAAGAACAACAACAACAACAACAACAACTTCCCCAGAAGGAAGGGAATGGCTTAACATATGTTGATTGTGCTATCTGACCTAGATGGAGTTGCTACCCCAATGCTTGGAGGTTAGGCTCTAGACTAAAGCTGTGAGACTGGATGTGGGGAACTAGCATGA
>JAOXYA010096336.1:0-10968 GCA_028565675.1 Sorex palustris
TGCTCGAGCGGGCCCAGTAACGTCTCCATTGGAGACTTTGTTGTTACTGTGTCTGGCATATCGAATACTCTCGGTCATTACAAAGTAAAATAATATAAAGAAGTGTATAGGTATAAGTAACTATAACAAAGTTAGTCATATTCTAACGTATGTTTCTCAAACATTCACTCAGCTATGTTACAAGCATTCTATTCAATTCCATAAATGTACTCCCCAAGAAAATGTACATTCTATTGTATGAAATAATAATGAAATATAAGGTTACATATGTAGTTTAGAGATCAGAAAGATAGTACAGGGAATGAGACACTTGCCTTGCATGTGACTGACCAAACCCTATTTGATTTCTGATATTACATATTTAACATATGTTCCCCTGAATATCACCAGAGACAATTTCTAATCCCACAACCAGGAGTAACCCCCGAGTATTGCCAGTACTCCACCCCCAAGTGCACTCTCTAACTAGAATTCAAATGAATTTAATTAAAATAATTATGTATTTTCAGCATCCCTCCAATAGTTGAAAATTAAGGAATGCATTTTACGTATCCGATAGTTCAAAGAAAAGGCTATCATAGACAGATGAGAGCATAGTATTTTAAAAGAAATTTTAAGAAGCATAACATGATAAAAAAATAGTGCAGTGAGGTAAGTTTATTGAAAAAATACTAAGATATATGATCAGACCTTAAATTAAAGTATTTAGTGTTTTAATTTCTGGATTCCCAATGGACTACAAAGATTAATCATAAGTGTTTTCTCTGCAGTGAGAGACACCCCGACATTGGGGCTGATCCCCATGATCTCTCCGGTATGAAGTTTCATTAGGTAAATAGAAATTGGAGAGTCGAGAGTTCCTCTGTTTGGGTGTTTTCTTAGTGGGCAGGGATGGGCATTGCATAACTATTAGAAGAAATAAACTTGATTCCAATGAAACATTCATTTCTAGCGTCAAGATAGTAAAATTAAAGTTTGACCAGTCAATTTCCCATGGGCTTTTCTAGTATTATATATGCAAAGTATGAGCCACACATATAGGTCAAAACTTGAATGGTTTTCTCTGATTTGGGCTCTTTTAACCATCACTGAAGATGAAAAAGGTTTAATTTTTTCAGTTTTAACTGCTTCCTTAATTGGCAATTTTGATACTTGGCAGCTCAGCTCATTTCCAATTAATAGATCTCCTGAAATATTAAAGATGAACTAAAGAACTATCATTTAATAAAATTTTTTATCTTACATAAAGAGGCAAATTGAAAATAAAGATAAATATTGATATTTCTCAAAAACTCTTGTGATTATAGTTTTACATTAGAAAATTAAGAAAATTTAAATTTTTCCAAAATAGACAAGCTGCACAATAAATACAAGAAAGTTATCTCTCTGATACGTTCAAAAGCATAGTTTGTTAGCAGAAAATAAGCTTTAAGTGGTATTAGTTTTAAAATATTAATAATTATTGTTAAATATTGTTTATAAAATTCACAATAAAATGCTAACATATAAAGTGCATTCTACCTTTAAAATACATTATTTTAAATTTATAACTATAATATATGCATATTTTAAAAAAATATAGCACTGTAGCACTATCCTCCTGTTGTTCAGGTATTTGCTAAAGCGGGCACTAGTAATGACTCACAACAAATTGTGAGACTCGTTGTTACTGGTTTTGGCTTATTGAATATGTCACAGGTAGCTTGCCAGGCTTTGCTGTGCGGGCGATATACTCTTGGTAGCTTGCCAGGCTCTCTCAGAGGGGTGAAAGAATCGAACCTGGGTCAGCCGCGTGGAAGGCAAACGCCCTATATGCTATGCTATCTCTCCAGCCCTAAAAAAATATATTCTAAAAATAATTTATTTTAAACATAGTTTCAGTTGTTATTTCATAGTACTTCCAGTTCTTTATAGTGTCCCGAAGAATACTAAAAAATAAAGTGTCTCACGTATTAAATATGCCCAGACATTAAAAATATATTTAAATTAACTAAAAAAATCTTTTGAAATGAGTAATTGCAGAGTTGTTAAAATTTTATGAATTTATGATGACTATCAATTTGGATGTTGTATATTTTAGAGCCTCTGAAGAGTACCATGGGGGTCCATGGGTGCTCTAGGCTATAAAGATATTGATACAGTGCTTGGTCCTGTCATGATGAGGTACTTCTCAGCCACACTTGACAGTGTTCAGAGTACTACGTAATACCAGGGATCAGACTCCCTAGTGAGCTATCCCAAAGTGAGAGGATGAACATCCTAGATCCACTCCCCCACCACGTGATTTTTTTGTTTGTTTGTTTGGGGCCACATGAAGTTGTAAGTTGTGCTCAGACTTTGCTCCTTGATATGTTCAGGAATAAGTGCTGGCAGTGCTCAGGGCCCTCTATGTGGTACCAAGGATTAAACCCATATCCTGTGTATTAATTATCCTATACCGCTAAAATCTATTTACAGTAAAAATTTTGCTATAATTGCTAAACTTTTAAATATATTTGCCAAAATTTCTATTTTCTTGAAACCCAGAGGTTTTTATGCATATATGTTATACCTGTCGTCCAATATTTTACAACTCTCTCTCTCTCTCTGTACGCATGCATATACATATGAACAAATGTATGTTCACATATTGATTTATGCATTTCTAAAGTATAGTGTTTTAATGTATGTTTAGGTCTTGTTGTCTATTGAAATATGATGTTTGCCTTTTATATGCCTTCTTGAAAAATGTTTACCTATTAAAATTTTACATCTTCACTTTTTTCATTATAAAATTAAATAATAGTACATTGCATACCTCATTCTAAGAATTATGTAAAAAATATATATTATGTAAAAATATATATGTGGATCATGACTGTTTTTAATAAACATAAATGGTCTTCTACCCTATGACTTTAAAAATAGATTTTTAAATTTTAAAAGCAGTATTATAAGTATATATGAAATACATTTTGCTTTGAATATTGGTAGATTATTCTATTTACATAAAATTAAATAAAAAGAACTATGAAAGGATGGTTCACTATTTTTACAAAGTGCACTTTACATTTCAAAGTTTTATAATTAAAAAATACATGTTCTTTTTTATGAAAATATTTGCACATTTTAATATTAGGAAATAAAAGAGGGTAAAACTAGATATTAATCTAATGCACATATTTGACAATAGGAAGGGTAGTATGATGTAGTACTGTAGCACTGAATTCCCTTATTTCATCGATTTGCTTGAGTGTGTACCATTATGAGACTTGTTGTTACTGTTTTTGGCATATAGAATATGCCACGAGGAGCTTGCCAGGCTCTGCCATGCAGGCAAGGATACTCTCTGTAGCTTGCCGGGCTCTCCGAGAGGGGTGGAGGAATCGAACCTGGGTCAGCCGCATGCAAGGCAAATGCCCTACCCGCTGTGCTATTGCTCCAGCACAATTATCACTCCAGCCCAAGAAATGACAAAAAATAATTTATCTTGACTGGAGGCATAGTACAGAATAAGGCATGTGCTGAATGCCTGAGACCCTGGATTGATTCTCAGTTTGTTCTACCATGACTGTTCAGCAGGATCTTGGAGTCTACCTCCTCCCACTCAGTACTGCCTGGTATGGTCTTGGAGATCCCCTAAGCATCACATTGGACAGATACTCAGCAATTACGTTTTACCGATTGAAGCACTGCATCCTTCTATCCTCACAATCCTCTGTCTGCCAGGTTTACAACAGCAAGGAGTGGCCCTCAAGCCACTTATTGTGCCACTTGGGAGAAACTTCCCACCTGAAAATTCCCACCTGAAAATTCAACAATTTACTATGCATTAGCATAAACTTGAAATTCAACTTTCTGCTAATAAAAATATTACCACCTTTCCTTTTCTTCCAGAGACAACAGCCTAGTTTTGCAGTAGATTCAAGTTTCCACCAAAGGCTTATATAATCAATTAGGAATATGGGTCTGTGGATCTGGAGGGGTGGGGGGCATGCATGCTGCTTATGGCCAGCAGGAGGCTCGGCTTGAGCTCAGTCCCTGGCACCACATGTTCTTCCATGGAACCCTGAGCAATACGCTTTTAGAACCCCTTAGCACCACCAGGTGAAACGCCTTCCTCCCCAGCCAGCCTATCACAGTAACATATGGAAAGGATTTGAAAGCCATGAAGGTAGCTGGAATTGTATTGGGGAACAGTTTTTGCCCATCATGCCCGGACACGTTGTGTACCTGTTCGGGCACATACAGAATGAAAGATGATGGGTGTATGGAGAAACCACTACAGGAGACAGCTGGTAGCCGTTCACTTTATTGCCAAGTAAACACATATTTTATAGAGGGTCTAGGCTTAAAAGGATGGTCCAATCACATAGAGTTTAGCATTACTGACCTATCCCCTTACCAACTCTGTTTTGCCCTGGTTCAATCCCATTCAGGACTAGAAGCTGCAGTTAGGTGACAATTCTTGGGGGTTGGGTGAAACTCAAAGCCAGATACCTGGTGTTTGTAAAATGCACCCAGACACTCCCTACTTGGTCACTGTGCAGGGACAGGTCTTATCTGCCTATGCAGAGACAAATCCTATCATCTCTGGCTCCTGTTGCCATGCTCCACAGGAATGGAGGATAAAGTCTCAAGGAGACTTAGAAAAGCTTTATGGGCAGTGCAATACTTTTCTCAGTTTTTCTGTCTAGACATTTTCTGGCAGACAGCACGTAGAGAATATTGAAAATTCTAGCATATATCAGAACCGTCTGAGGCTATCATAGTTTTTAATAGTTTAGAATGCCAGAGAAAGGAAAATTGGATTTCATGGAAGCCCAAGCAGCCAGACTTGAAAAGCTAAGTTCCCAGAGTGAAATGAGGCTGACATTTTGCAACACTTTTCTTGTTGATGCATTTCCAGATTCCTAGGTTATACAAGCAGAACATAGCTGCTGTTAAAATACTGAAGTTTTATAAAACTTTCAGAATTCTTGGTTTTAAGGAGATGATTTAGAAACTGTTGTCGAGTTGTATAGGTCAGCATACAACTTTAAACCCTCAATTATATTTTTAACAAGCTAAATTATTGTCAAGAGCGAAAAATAAAGTTTCCAGCAAAGTATGCAAACTAACTTTTATACTGAGGTTAACATAAATTGAATTACCTTTCTGATGATTAAATACAATTTATTTTTTAAAGATAATATTATCAACATATTTTATAAATTCACATATACTATTTCAATTATCATCTTAAGTAATAAGCACATTAAAAATTACAAATATAAAAAAAATTACACTTGGAACCTAAGTGTCTAGATTCTGAAATCTAGCAAACATTGTTTATAAATATTAATACCATTGCAATATGTATGAACTATATGGTAATATTTAAAGTTGCATCAGAACAATAGCAGTTTTTAAAAGAATATTATGGCAGTTTATAAATCAAAATGTTAAATAACTTGCATTAAATGTGAAAAAAACATTCAAAAGCAGGGTTGACAGAGCTGAAGAAATATCTTAAAATAGAAAATTAGGCCATTGAAAAATACACAAATTGAAAGAAAAAGGTGAAAAATTTAGAAAAGTAAACAGTATATACATGAGATCTATGTGCATTTTCTTTTTTCTTGTTTTGGCTTTTTGCGTCACACCCAGCGATGCTCAAGGTTTACTCCTGGCTCATGTACTCAGGAATTACTCCTGGTGGTACTCAGGGGACCATATGAGATGCCGGGAATCGAACCTGGATTAGCCACATACAAAGTAAATGCCATACCCGCTATACTGTGGCTCCAGCCCCAAGGAGGTAGACCAAGATTATTTATTTATTTATTTATTTATTTATTTTTTATCACACCAGGGGATGCTCAGGTGTTACTCCTGGAGGTACTCGTGGGATAATACAGGATGCTGGTGATTGAACGTGGGGCTGCGTGCAAGGCAAACGCCCTACCTGCTGTGCTATCTCTCTAGTCCTCTATGAGTATTTTCAAAAGGGATGAGAACAAAAAATAAATCACAAATAACATCTGAGAATTTTCTCTGCTAGCTTTTTACATTTTTCATTATACCAGTTTCTACTATGCAGTTGCTCAGGCTAGGATATTTGTGAACTATCATCAAAGTTCGGTCTAGCACTTGGCTTTCAAACAGTAGTCTTTCCTTAATATTTGTAAAAACAAACAACACTGATTAATAACTGAGAAACTTTTTTGTGTTTTTGTTTTCAGTTTTGTGGCAGGGGGTTGGTGGATGGAAATACTTTATTTAAATAGATTCACTTAGAAAATTTTATGGGAGAGAAAGATAGAGTGATATGTGATCAAGAAAGAATGTAGGGGGGGTGGAGTGATAGCGGGTAGAGCGTTTGCCTTGCATACGGCAAACCCAGGTTCGGATCTCAGCATCCCATTTGGTCCCCCAACCATTGCCAGGAGTAAGCCCCGTGCAGTACTGGTTGTGACCCAAAAACTGAAGAAAAAAAAAAGAAGACGAAAGAATGTGGGCTTCTCCGGAGTGTAAAAGTATCCCCAGATTAGGCCCTGTACACCACAGAGTGTGGCTCAAAAATAAATAACAAGAACAAAAAAGTTCATGAGTTCAAGTTAATGCTTCCACTATCTTCTGTCTTTTGTTCATTCTCTGTTGCATTCAACTGTTTTTACTTTAGTGATTACCGTGTATCTATATGAATTTATGATGTTTTTTATATAAGTCTTTGCTAGACGTTTGATTGGAGAGAGCTGATTTTAATCCAGTCACACAGGGAGTAAATTCAAAAGCTATTTTTAAATTATAGTATCTATTTTATAAGGCAACAGTACAATTAAAACTATTTACCAATAAAACATTTTTATAGTTTTTAAATGTCTCAAAAAGAAAAGGGCAGTAAAAAATAACAGTATAAACAATATGAAAGATTTTAAGAAATTATTCTGAAAATACTATTAAAACAGTAGAGAGGCTCAAGACATTATCAGAGTGCTTTATTTGGGGTATTAAACTGATTAATTAGGGCTGTAGACAGAGACATACAAAGAAGCCTTGAGATTTGAACACAGTGATCTTTGTACTAGAAAACAATCAGTTGTATTACTGGGTTGAAGATCATTAAATCTCAGTGATGAAAATGAAGTTAGTATCTGGAGTCTTGAGAGATGGATAGTGAGCAGACCACTTGCCTTGCATATACTCAACCCATGCTAGGTTTGATTGCTGACATCCCATACTGTCTCCTCAGTCTGCTTAGGAGCAGTCACTGAGAAAAAAGCCAGAAGTAAGACTTGAGGACAACTGACTGTGACTAAAAAAAAAAAAAAAAGAATAAATAAATTAATAAAAAATAATAATGTTTGTTAATTCTGTGTGTCATTGCTGGCAGAAGGTATTTTTTGATGGGTACAGAAAGACATGTAGATTTTTGACTAATATACCATATTAATTTTAATCTCATGATCTCATGACATCTGAAATATCAAAGGTGAATTGAATTTCAATGGATGAAGGCAACAACTTGTGAGGGAAAATAATACTATTTAAATGTTCTCAGATTAAATTTAAAATATAGTTTTGGCTTCATAGGGAGGAATATTTTACCTGTCTCTCTGAAAAGTACAAGGTGAAATCATAAAGCAAAAAAAATTAGGATATCAGAAGTGTAGAGTCATTGATAAAATTTGAACAGTTTTATTTATTTACTTTTCTTACTTTAAACTTGGAGACTTGGGTATTTGGGTCGGAAAGAAAAAATAATGCTTCATCTGGACAATTTTTGGGGAGGTACAGCAGGTTGTTCTGTGGCTTGCTCCTGTGTTCAGGGATCACTTCTGTGTTTCTCAGAGGATCTTTTGTAGTGTTAGGGATCAAACTGGACTCAAGCACATGCGAAATAAGCATCTTATCCTTTTTACTATCACTCTGGCATTCATGCTGATGTATTGGTATAGTCAGATGATAAAGACATGTATAGAAACATCCAATATTATACAAACAAGGAACCACCAATATAATCCAGAAAACTCACACTGAAAAATATTTTAGATATGTGAAATAAATGGATAAATCAATGAATGAACTAACTCTATGGTAACACAATGTAGAGAAAGTGGGAGAAGATAGTTACTAACTCTTTTAAGAGTATCCTTTGTTTTGAAAATTTAATATTTGCCAAGAAATTTCCATACACAATAGCATCTGTTACTTGGCAGAAAGCTTTCTACTTGTTTGCTGAACATAACAATAGTTAACAGAAAGAATTTGCATACTTATTAAAAACTACTACATTGAAATTGATAGAGATTTTTATTTTCACTTGGAATGCTAGAACCAAAAAATTTGGAACATATATTATGAAATATTTCACTAGATGTTTACTTTTGCAGAAATCTGAAGGCCAGAAATGATTGAGAAAATATGCAATGTAGGCATAAGGGAGAAATATTAATGATCCAAATCTTGGAAATATAAGATATGAATAACACTTTAATGAATGATAATTAGGTACCATGAGAGAAGACTGCTGGCAGGTGACCTAATCACTTGTATTCTTTTTAAAAGGTCATTATTTTTTGAACAATGATTTCTTATTAAAATGAGAGCCAAAGCAGCTCTACTTAATTACAGTAAGATAGATTTGGGTTTTGCTGAATGAAGGTATTTTAGCCTTTATAGTAATGATTATTCAAAATTAGTCACTGAACCTTTTTTATTTGCCAATTTAGTATAATACTGATTTAAAATTAGTGATATTATAGTTTACTTTCAAAAATAATTTGGAAAATCAGGGGAAATAAAATCAGACAACTTCAAAGCCGAGAGGTGGCTCAGGTCAGCACTGATGACTTTCATTTTTTAAATTCTGAATAAGCCTGCAAAAAATCCCTTATCAATTTTGTGAATAGAAGTTTTCAGATCATAGGAATAAATATCAGTGAATATGTTACTTAGTCTATATTGCTCAATATGAATTTAACTTTGTCCTACTAGCCAAAAAATGTCATGTTTTGTACAATCGGCCAAGGTATCTGTTGCTTTGAAGGCTCTTTAGCTATGTGGATGCAAAACTGGGAAGGATTATGCCTTACAAAAGGAACAAATGAAAATCTGAATGTTCTAGTTCAAGGATTAGTGTCCAACTTAATGACCTTGCATACTGTGAGGTAATATTTTTGCCCTCTTTTCTTGCATGCTGTTAACTTAAGTCATTGAGATTCTGGGGTTAATGGAAAAACATGTTCACATGAAAAATTACAATTAGCTTGGGGATTTAAATTTACCTTTTTTAAGGATTTTTTTCCTAAAGACTCTGTTTCTGCATTATGTCACAATGCAGTTTTTTTCATTCATTTTTAATTTTTTAGAATAGAATGGAAGAGCATCATGTCCTAAATATCTTACAACAAACAAAATCATTTTGTACTGCAGTTTGTGATGGATCTCATAGTTCACTTCAAGTGAAACATACTTTTAAATAATGTTTATCTTGGGACCACAGAAATATTATAGGGGTTATGGCTAATGACTGAGTTACCCTGACTTTAATTTGGTCCAGTGAATATTGTTGGTGTGGCTTGACCATTCACTAAGTACTGTAGGGTCCTTATAACACCACAGCTTCAGAGGGCGGATAATCACTCAATCCGGATAGTTATATTTTCAAGGGAAAGCTTCATTTTTTTTTCAAATCTCAAGTAGTATTTTGAGATTAAATTGACCATCATCTTACAAAATTAATAGAAAATTGAAGACATGCTGTATTTCTCTATCCCAGAGAGTATACAATAAAACAATAACAATTTTATGTGACAAATATAACAAAAACAATCACTTGATCACTTGACATCCCGTTACTCATCAATTTCCTTCAGCGAGCACCAGTAACGTCTCCATTTATCCCTGTTTTGTGCTTATGTAGCTCAATGGCATCTGCTCATTCTAGGAACACGAAGACCCTCAAACCGATCATTCAGAGTCTTGACAAAGAAGTCTGACCATCACATAGGTGGGCAGCCACGCGATTTTTTGACATCCCGTGGAATCCAGTCGGTAATGGCTCTACTTCAGCGGTCATATCAAAATCTCATTATGTGTCCAGCTCATCTGATTTTCGATGCCTTGGCAAACGAGACAGCATCCCTGATTCTTGACCGTTGATGGAGGTTGGAACTCCGGATACTTTCATTTGAGTGAAACATGATACTTCATGCATAGCTCTTTCGATCCCTCTTTAGAAGACCCACATAGCAGTCTCACCATGTTTTTGTAAGGCTCATGTCTCTGAGGTGTATGTTAATGCAGGAAGAACAGTGGAATCCAAGAGATGTGCCCGGAGCCAGAGGTTCTTTGTCTTTTAGCTATTTCTTCGATGCTCTTGAAGGTGTTCCAAGCTGCTCTCTTCCTCCTGAACAACTCAGGTTCCAGGTCATTCATCATGTTGATTTCTCGACCTAGGTATACATAACTATTGCATTCGGAGATGTTCATTCCATTGAGAGAGAATGGAGTGTCAGAAACGAGGCCGTTTCTAATAAACAAACATTGTCTTTGTGAGATTCAGCTATAGTCCGACCTTTCCACACTCCCGGTCAAAGTCGGTCAGTATTTGTGCCTCTTGGCTAATGTTTGGTGTGATTAGAAAAATGTCATCAGCAAAGTGGAGGAGGTGTAGTTGCCGACTGTCTATCTTCACTCCCACTCCATCCCATTCCAGTCATTGCATGACGTTCTTAAGGGTGGCACTGAAGAGTTTCAGTGCCACAAAGACGAAACATGCAAAATTTCTAAAGAACTCTTCACACTTCAATTTTGAACAAATCATTTTACATGTATATATGTTTTCTATGTATATATGTTTGATACATAGAGCCCGGCAAGCTACCGAGAGTATCTCGCCCGCACGGCAGAGCCTGGCAAGGTCCATGTGATGTATTCGATATGCCAAACACAGTGACAACAAAGTCTCCAATGGAGACGTTACTGGGCCCGCTCGAGCAAATC
>JAOXYA010096346.1:0-10967 GCA_028565675.1 Sorex palustris
GAATGTTTTAGCTACTTTCCTCCATTTTTTAATTGAGATACTGTTATTTCTAACACTGCTAGTGATACTTTTATGCACACATCTTCCCAACACCATACCCACCACCAAAGTACCCACTTCCCTCCACTAATGTCCTAAGGTCTCAGGTCTATTAATCTCCAATTCTTCTCTGACCACTTGTTGCTCCCTTACAATATTCAATTCTTTTTTTTTTTGTAACCCCTTGTGGTGCTCAGGAATTACTCCTAGCTCTGCATTCAAGAATGCTGATTGGACTAGGGGGTTAATACGGGGTGCTGGGGATTGAACTGTAGTAGAGCATGTGCAAGGCAAGCACTTTATCTGCTACTATTTCCTGGCCCCCCTTTTTTTCCAAATATCTCTGACCTCCTCTTTCTTTTTTAATGGCTATGATGTACACTTTGAGTTAGAAAATTTTAATTAATTAATTTTGTTCAGTTTGTGTTAATTTTTGATTGATTTCCTTTTTTTTCTTTAAAAATTTATTTTAGGGGCTTGTGCAGCAGGTAGGACATTTGCCTTGCACATGGTCAACTAGGTTCAATCCCCAGCATCCCATATGGTGTCCTGAGCACTTTCAGAAGTAATTCCTGAGTGCAGAGCCAGGACTAACCCCTGAGCTGAGTATGAGCCCACAATTTTTTGAATTATTTTATTCTTTTTTATTGAGTCACCATGAGATAACATTTTTTTAAATTGTGGTCACCATGACTTACAATACTGTTGATGACAGAGATTCATAAACATAACATTCCAACCCCACACCCACCACTAGTGTCTGCTTCCTTCCAGCATTTCCTTGAGGTTTCCCTTTCCCTGAAACCACTTCTGCCACTAAGTCATCCCCTGCCCATCACGGTCTCTTTTTCTCTTTCTCCATCTTAGTTCTCAGGTTCTGCTGCTTTTGACTGTTATTCCTTTATCATGCGTCTTTATATCCCAAGTACAAGAGAGCTCATTCTGTACCTGTCCTACTCCTTCTGGCTGACTTTGCTCAGGATGATACCCTTCAGTTCCATCCATGTAGTGACAAATTGCATAACTTCATCTTTTTTTTTACAGACAAGTAGTATTTCATTGTGTATAGATACCATCGTTGAATTCTTAATTTATCTGAGAGGTTATAGAGCTGGTTGATACTGGTAACACCCTCGATGTTATTATCTTCCCTCATTGAACTTGGCAGGCTTCTACGTAGCTTCCCCATTGTGTCTGTTGTATCCTGATAGTGAATCTCATCCCTCTGAGATTTCTCTGAGGGATTGGGCTGATTGTTTTTCTTTTCCTTTCCTACAGGTCTTCCTCCAGTGACTCTTTTCTGTTTCTGGTTTGTGATTTTTGAAGCCTCGGGTGGATTATAGGGCTATTTTCCATGCAACCTTGACCCTACATCTCCTATGCTTAAGTGTTAAGACTCTATGGTTTCTTACCACTGCCACTACTTTTTGAGAGGAATGTTGTGTGTGATAGCTGACTGGAGCTGGAAATCAATTATTAGTAGCATGTTATTGGCGGTAATCAGAGTGACCCCAGCGTCTGTTGTTCACTGTAGTTGGTATAAGTGCATGATGTGTGATGAATACACAGTATGCAATCAGGGTACAAACAGCAGTGAGCAGAGTTATGGGCAGAGGGTATGGATGTTGACCTGGAAAATGGAGCAAGCAGATGTGCCTGCAGAGATAGAAGAGATGAAAGAGTCTGGTATTTCAGTTCTGTCTTATCTCTCTGGAGAAGGTTGCAATATTTCTGGAAAGGAAGGCTGGTGTCCTTACTCTTCAACCATCTGGCAATTTGTCTCATATCTAGTAAAAAAATAAATAAATAAGGAATATCGTCTCTCCTTTGTTTAACATGTCTAGAATGATAAGCTGGTTTCAACCATCTCCTCATCTGAACAGTTGATGTTTTATAGCATGCTGATTTTGGGATGTGAATACTTCAGCCTGCTTCTATATTATGTGATTATCCTCTAGGGATGGTGGCATTCTGGTTTCAATTGGGAGCTTCCTATGGTGGCTCCTAGATGCCAAAATATGACCCCATGTATCTCTAGGATTCTTTCTTTCTGGTTGACAAAATGTTCTCATTCACCTGTGATGTCCTTGCCCCACACTGGAATTGGTCACTGACCTGGGTTCTCTTTCTTAAGAAGTTAAATTTAAGATCATAGTCAGAATGCAGTTCATGGCTTCCTTTTGAATGAGACAAAATAATAATTATACACCTGACCCTCCCCAAAAGGAGACCAGGTTGTGTGGGTGACAAAGTTCTTTTAAGATAACCCTAGAAAAGACCTAATATTTCATATGGCACCTTACAGACTCATACCCAACAGGACAGTATATCCATAGGAAGAAAAATCTGAGCCACTCTAGGTGATGGTTGTGGGAATATCAAGGTTCTAGTGGTAAAAAAAAAAATTTTAAAAAGAGGTTCAAGTGGTTCCTGAACACAGACCAAACTGCCATTTCCTGGAAAGTAGCAGAGATAAGAGAGCTTCCCTTCTCAGTTCATGGTTTCACAAAGGAATTAGGCTGATTGAACATCAATAGATGAGATGTCCTATCCATTTCTCTTTAACTCCACTGACAGTGACAAAAATTTCCTCTAGTTCCTCTAGTTCCTCCAGCTCCTCTAGTTCCAAGGAGACAATATAGGAGTAACCGATCATATACTAACTTCCTCTGGGAGAATTGCTTCCAAGAATCCTGTTGCTGGAACTTGGGGCCCTCTGTCACGTTATCTGTTAGGGAGTAGGAGAAAAGTGGTCCCCGTCTGAGCAGACATTAACCTGTGCCCTGATTTCTTCCATCACAGCTGGATTGTGGTTGAGCTCTAGTGGGTGGGGCAGGGCATCCCACAAAGAGGTTTTTGCTACAGCCTGTGTCAGTGTGTATCGTGTTCGGCGCTGGAACCAAGCTGACTGTCCTAGGTAAGTCTCTCCTCCCCTACTCCCTCTGATGTTTGTGTGATTTTCCACTGCTTCCAATTCTTTTTGTGTCTTCTCAAAGCCTTTTGTGAATCACAATCCCCAGACTGGGGGGACTTGCTCGGGAGTGTTCACCTGCCTATATCTCACCCTTACTTCAGTGGATGATCTTTATTCCTTTACCTCTGAGGTCAGAGGCAGATGTTGGAGCTGATGTTTTATAGAGAAACACCTTTTTTCCAGGATCTAGGGGCACCTTAGAATTGCTTTGTTTTAGTTTCCCCTATTTGGGTCCTAATGAATATGCTTTATCCCTGAGCAGCACTTAGGGGCTCCTGACTCAAAGGGAAGAGGGAAGTAGGACAAATGAGAGAATGACCCTGAGGATATCTCAGAGGGATCTAGAATATAAAAAGATGATGCTTGGGAAACACTGACTATAGGCCTTTGAGACTAGGCACCAGGGAATAGTAACATTGTAGGAGATAAAGGATTCCCCAGTTATGTGGAGGGCTGCTGTGCAGAGTCCTGAGTTAGGCTACAATTAAGGGTCACCTGAGGATATCAGGACAGAATAGGGTGGAAGAATAGTGTAGATGCCAAAAAGCTGGGAGAAAGATCCTTAGTGTGAGGACAAGGTAAGTTCCTGAGTATCTTCAGGACACATATTCACTTGCCCATGAATATATGCTTATAACAAAGACAGCAGAATCCATGGCAAGAAAGCTGTATTGATGTGACTTATTTGCTTGGAGGTGCCAAAATAAATTTTAGAATAAAAAGATCCAAGGAGAGGCAGATAGGCTCTATAATAGGTCAAAGTCTTATCGAATGGAAGGTTAGCAGATTTAGTTCTTTGGGTTTATTTTGTTGTTATTTGTTTGTTTTGCTTTGATTTTAAAATAAGAGCCGAAGTTCAAGATATGGGAAAATACCCATAAGTAAGAAACATTGATTTTATAAGTGGAAAGCCCATTTGATTCCCTCTGGGGACAGTAAATCTGTCAGTCAGAGGAAGCAGGCACAGGAGGTTGATGGGGCATTAAAAGAGGTAAAGAGGTTGCCACAAAAAAGTGTTGACAAGAACTTAGACTCGGGTATCCAGGGAAGATTGGAAGATTTCTTTTGAGGAACATCCCAACACACACTCCCTGGCTTGAACCCTGCTAGTGAAATGGTCCTGATCAATCTTCAGAAGCCTATACCCACGACCACCACCGAGCACAGGAGTTCTCATGATAGATAACCCATCTCTGACCTTACTTCCTCCTACCACCACAGATCAGCCCAAGGTTGGACCCTCAGTCACTCTCTTCCCGCCC
Organism: Sorex palustris; assembly: GCA_028565675.1. Classification (NCBI taxonomy): domain Eukaryota; kingdom Metazoa; phylum Chordata; class Mammalia; order Eulipotyphla; family Soricidae; genus Sorex; species Sorex palustris. The sequence continues at coordinate 4,276 of JAOXYA010096346.1, forward strand.
TCCTCTGAGGAGATCGCTGAGGCCAAAAAGGCCACACTGGTATGTTTGATGAGCGACTTCTACCCGGGTGTTGTGACGGTGACCTGGAAGCAAGATGGCAACCCCATCAAGGAGGGTGTGGAGACCACCAAGCCAACAAAACAGAGTAACAACAAGTATGTGGCCAGCAGCTACCTGAGCTTGACGCCCGACAACTGGAAATCTCACAATGCGTACACCTGCGAGGTCGAGCACGAAGTAAACACTGTGGTGAAGTCAGTGAGCCCTTCAGAGTGTTCTTAGGCCTTTGAGAAAACCCACTCAAGGGCCTTCCTCACCCACACACCCTATTTCCCATATTTCTACCTGAAACCCTGATATACCTTCCCCAGGTCAGCTCAGACCATGTGAGTTCCTCTCCCTGTAACTATTGCTTCTCAATAAAGAGCTAATCATTTATTATGTGACATCTATGTGTATTCTTATATACAGCAGTGTTGTTGGGCTTTGCCAAAGGGTCAGAGAGAGTTCTGAACTGAGGTCCTATCTCCGTCATCCAATTAATTCAATCTTTTAGACACCAGATAAATCCTGTTTGTCATTGGCAACTATGAAACAGACTCAGAATGTTTCCTGAAGGTCAGACAACTGGATTAGACCTTCTAGGAAGGGAGATGGGAAACGAGAGATATAGGAAACTCAGGGAGTCAGGGAGAAATGAATTGGGTCCCAAGGTAACATTAAATAGGACAGTTCACAAATTTTCACAATATACTTTGGATAGTAAAACACAGACAAGTCCAGTGGGGGAGATTCAATCTATTATAAAACATGTTGTCAGTTTCCAAGTATCTTTGACTCTTACAAACAATTCAGGGACACTGGGGCACTCTCTGAGACACTGGGATTCCTATCTCTACCACTGAGAATGTGGGGTGAAACTGAGGTAGATGAAAGCTGAGTATACGTTGTTACGGATGTAGTCAGAATCAAATTCACCGTGACCTAGCAGGAAGCTGTTATCTCAATCACAAAGTATGCAGACACCTGAAGTCACGTGAAGGAAACAGTTAAATTATGGTTGGTTTATGTATGGAGCTGATATCAGTCTGTTTGAGGGGTGACCTCGGAGAACTATTTTTTGGTAGAGGGTACTGAGCTGAGCAGCACATGGGCATCCAGTGATGTCTCGGACAAGACTTGTTAATGGGAATCAAAGACTAGATTGAGGAAAGTTTAGCCTAGCTGAAAACAAATTGAGTGTGGACCGAAGGTTATGGAAAGTGCAGGCTTCTGCGGAGACTCCATGATCCCACTCTGCTCTAGCCTACTCTTTCACTCACTGTGGCTCTTCACCTCATAGACTTACAGCCTGCTGTCAAATATATACTCACTCCCAAATTCCTGAGACCAGGCATTGTTGGAAATACCAGTCCAGCTACCTGTCCATCTTGCAGATTATCAGTAATACATGCCTTTCGCCAAATCTACTAAGTAATAATATAGACAGAAATAGATATTACAAAAACATGGGACTTTGATGCCACTATGAAGCCATGAATTATTTCCTTCAGAGCTGATTCGAACCTCCTTTTACAAAGAACCCCTATAACCCAGATAGAAGTTCAGAAGTCTTGTGTTTAATCTTCTTTATGCCTCCCCATCCATGAATGTGAATACTGTGTGTTCTGGTAGACGGGACCACCCAGGTCTCCCTTCTCTCACTAGTCTTCCTAGATTCTTTTAGAGAGAATTCTAGGCACTTCCTCACATTTTTCCATTTTTCCAAGACTAACCTCTTTCCTTTTTAAAGTTTTTTGGGTGGGTGGTGCTGGACACACCTGGGAATATTCAGGGGTTAATCCTGTTCTACACTCATAAGTCATTCTTCACACTCTTCTCATATGGGATGCTGAGATTGAACCCAGGTCAGCCACATGCAAGGAAAACACTTTACTCACTGTAGTATACTTCTAGCTCCCATTTTGTAATTTTTTATTATATAAAACTTAAAAAATAATTTTGAAGTCTAAAACAATAAAAATGATTTCCATGTTCTTATTAAGAAAGATCCCCCTGCCCCCAATCACTAAGTCACTGATGATTGGAGGGATAGTTTGGGATGGGAGATGTGTGCTGAAACTAGATAAAGGACCAAATGTGATAGTTTCTTAGTATCTGTATTGCAAACCATAATGCCCAAAAGTAGAGAGAGAGCATGGGAGAAATTGCCTGCCATAGAGACAGAGGGAGGTGTGGGATGGGGGGGTACTGGTACAGTGGTGGTGGAAAATGTGCACTGGTAGAGGGATGGGTGTTTGACCATTTTATGACTTAAACTCAAACATGAAAGCTTTGTAATTGTATCTCACGGTGATTTAATTTAAAAAAAAGAAAGAAAGCCCCCCCCCAATAATCAATTCATTATTGATGCTTATGTACCCAAAACATGCATGAGTGAATGGACTACCCTGGCCTCATAGAAAAGACATACAGAGCCTTCTAGACTAAGCAAGGATCTTCTGAGGAGTAGGACAGGACAAACAGAAAGTGCTGGAAATTAAGGCACCAGATATAGGATCCTGGAATTACAGGATGTTTCATAATTGTACTACGCCTGGGTTCTTTCCATAAAGAAATACAGATATCACAATACAAATAATAGTCATATGGCCAATAAGCCAGAGTAGAAAATAGAAGAGTTATTCAAAGACAGTTACAAACAGTACAGTCATGTAAGCTCTTTACTCATCCAGAAGCTCCAGAAGAGACAGCATTGGGTAAAAGAGACACTTTATTGCAATGAAGCTGATGAGAGCCCTAGCACAATATGTTGGGATAAGAAACTACCTTCCAGCAGAATCAACAAGAGGACAGACAGCTCACATCATCCACTAAACAGAAACTTGCCTTAAATGTCAGGATGAGGCAGGATAAGGTTCATGTCAAACAGTTGTGTGGGAAACCATAACACATGAGGGTATGAGGACAGGCGATGGTAGGTATTCAGGAGGAGTTTCCCTGGGCAGAAGACAGTTGTTTGAGGAACACGCTGGGCCATTCCTCTGGTAGGGAACCCTCAGACTCACATTGGTCTGTGGTCCCTGGTCCTGATCTGGACATAAACCTGCATATCCACCACATGCTCTGATGCCTGGGTCTTCCACTTGGATTTTGAACTTCTGCTCTATTTCCCCAATTCCACACTGCTGCTCAGTTCAAATCTGAACCCTCTGTCCACAGAGGAGCTTAGCACCAACAGGCAATACTAGTGTGTCTGATCATTGACAGTGAACTGGAGGGCAGCCTTATAACCCAGGGTAGGGAGAATCACCAGGCCTCAAAACAGAACAAAAGGATGCAGCCAGCACTTTCTTGGCAGGACATCCAGCAAGTAGAATTCTCACAACTATTTAAGCTGACAGGTCATGCATGAAGGCAATACTCAGAAATAGTGGCCCCTGCAGAATGTTCTTAAATTCTTAGGTGACCCACCCAAGAGCTCCTTTCTTACCCAGGATCTCTTCTGGTTCCTTGATACCAGCTTACTCAGTCAGCTCAGAATTTGTGGGTCTTACACCTCTCTGTTTCTACTTTTCAATAAAGACCTAATCATTTATCACCCAATATTTCTAAAGTGTATCTCTAGGGATTGGAGAAATAGTACAGGGGACATGGCACCTTCACTTCATGCTAATGACTCAGATTTGATCTCCAGCTCCCCTTTGGGTCCTCCAACCCTAGCTACCCTGAGAGCCATCCTGAGAGCAAATACCTGAGTACCAATGGATGTGGCCCCAAAACAAAACAAAATAACTAATGTAATGTTATCAAACCTACAGAGAAATTATCAATAATTGATAAATATAAAAGATAGCTTTCATCAAATGCTTTAACATTGTCATATGCATATTTAATGGATTATTATAGTTGGTGTTATTATTATTTTGTGTTTTCCATTTTAATGATACAAAGATTGATTATGGTTTGTAATTGTGATCGTAAGTGCATCACTAAGGCTTGTTGTCTATAAGTGTCTCCCAAATAGCTCTAGCTCCTCCTTACTTAGAAGCAGCTACAGGAGTAGAGTTGCTTGGCCAAGGGCTGGCTATTCTTCAGACAGGATCAACCTCCCAGGTTGTATGTAAGTGTTTCTCTTGTTTCATATTTCTGCTTCATGATTATGGCATCAGTGGTCAATGGCCTACAGGTTGAACTTGACAAAGCTGGCTTGCAGGGAGGTTGACTACATTTTGTAAATGACCCAAGTAGAGTTGACGGTCTTTCAGTGGCACTGGTTGCTTTGATGTTCAATAAGTCTTTTTTAATGCTGTAAAGGAATGTGCTATGGAAATAATTTTGCTCTATCTTATTCCCTGGGAAGTGCTGCAATGAGTCTGTGAAGGCATTCCTTACTCTTCATTTACACTGCAATGTCTCTCATACATGGTAAGCAACAGGAAATTCAGACTTTCCCTTTACTCACCATTGCACAGAATAATGATCAGGTTCCAGCCATCTGGTCATAAAGAACAGCTAATGTTGCGTAGCATGCTGATTGTGTAGTGTGAATATATTAGCATGTAAAATCTACTATGGCTACCTTCCAAGAGATGATGGCAATGTGGCTGAAAATGATGGATGTGTTTTTCTACTGGGAATTTCTTCAGATGGTTCCTGAGTGCCTTGGCATCATCCTAGCAACTTGTAGAGCTCCAATTTTCTAGAAGTCAAAGAGTTATTCATTATATGTGCATCATCTTGCCCACTCTGAAATTGGCACAATGGGCTCTTTACTGGGAGGTGTGATTTATGTCCATGATCAAGGGGGTGCTATGGTCCAATTTTGAAAAATGCACAACAACAATCATACACGTGACCATCTTCAGCTAGAGACCAGAGGCTCATCAGGTCAACCTGGTGGGCATGACTGGAATTTGCTTTCAGAAGTGAAATCATGCCGCACTTCCCAAGACTGCTGTAATCCAAAATTTTCCCAAAGAAGATTTTCCAAGCTGTGTTCTCTTTCCAACTGTTTTGTTGGGGGGAAGATTGCAAAGAATACTGGCCGTTAGTAAAATTCACCTCTCCTTGATAAATCATGGGGGTGTGGGATGAAATAGAAGACATCCACTAACCTCTGGTTTCTAGAAAAGATCTAGTTTTATCACCCTTGAGTGACACTGTGCCCCTAATTTGGACATTCACGATGTAGTGACAAAAATACACTCCATTAAGTTTATTTTGTCAGGGATAAAAGTAGAAGAGAAATCCACAATGAGAGACCCACAAACTTCCATAAGGTGCTTGGTGTCTTGGGGATAGAGCTGCAGGCAAGTAGGGACACTAGCTGAATGTGTAGATGTGGAGGCTGAAGGGTGTGTGGCCCCACTGCTGATAGGCACCAGCTTGCTGCCTAACTTCCTCCACCACAGCTGCAGGGGGGTGTTTAAAATATTAGTGGGGCAGGTCATCCCCCCTAAACCCAGGGAAGGGTTTTTGTATAAGACTTTGTCACTGTGTTGGGTGTTCGGCGGAGGAACCAAGCTGACTGTCCTTGGTAAGTGTCATCTGCCCCTCAATTCCCTGATCTTCTCAAGGTTTGTTCAATTTTTTCTGTTTTATTGCTTTTCCCCATCCTTTTGTGTGCCTCTCTCAATGTGCTCAATGTTGTGAACAGGATCTCGGGCTCTGATCTCTTCCCTGTCCTGCTCAGACTGTGCTGCTTGTCTCTCACCACCACCTGTCCTTTGGAGGGAGAGGAATAGACTGGGTGACCCAAGGAAATGCCTCAGTGTCATGCTTGATTCCTACATTTTTGGCAATTTTCTCCTTTCTGAGATTGTAGTGGAAAACTTAATCTCTCTGAGCAGGGGAATTGTCTATGGGAATTGTCTTCTAGGGAATAGGGAACAAAATATATTAAGGGTATGACCACCGGAGGCATAGAACACTCAGAGTCAAAGGAACAAGGAAGTTGCACTGGCTAATCAGATCCAGATTAGAGATCTGGGGAAATTCAAGGGTGAATGGATTCCCCTGACTCAGGGACTGTCAGGAGAGCCTTTAGATACCCAGGCAGCCAAGAAACCCTGCAGGTCAGAAGGAAGGAAGAAGAGTCTGTGTGAAAAACAAGAAACAGGCAGAAGACCATGAAATGACACACTGTCAGGTTCCTTCTACATAGAAAGGCAGATGCCATGGAATAAAATTGCTACTGATACTTTACAGAAGGGACTCCAAGTTGACTATAGAGGGATATACCCAAAGACAAGAAGGCTGGTGAGGTACTCAAATCATTCATTCTGAGGACAGAACTCTCACCCCTGAGAGGCACAGGCAAGTGAGCGGTCTTCAGTCAGTTGTGCAGGAAACAGGGCCCACAAGAGTTTCAGGAAAGACAATGGGAGCTTGTCAGGAGGAGAGTTTCCCAGGAAAGGTGAAAGTCGTTTGAAGAACACCTGACCCATCTCCCTTTTAAGTATCCTCAGACTCAGAGTCTCCTCATAGCTTCTTGATCAGCTGATTCCTTGGTGTGGATATCCCACACAAAAACATGGGTGTCTTGGGCTCAGTGGACTCTGAACCTCTCATCTTTTGTCCCACACCCGACTTTGCAGGTCAGCCCAAGACTGCACCCTCAGTCACTCTCTTCCCACCCTCCTCGGAGGAGCTCACTGAAGCCAAAAAGGCCACACTGGTGTGTCTGATGA
>JAOXYA010096401.1:0-10967 GCA_028565675.1 Sorex palustris
AATACCTTCAGCATAGCTTATACCTTTATTTGTAGGAGACTGAGTTTTTCCCAGTACACAATTTGCCAGAGGTCTCGTGGCTCACTACTTGTTTTAAATGATTGTGATGTTTCTCTATAAGTATGAAGTGAAAATGGGGACTTTCCTGAGATAACAGTCCTAAAGTTGTGTGTGTGTGTGTGTGTGTGTGTGTGTGAGGAGGCGTGCGTGCATGTGTGCGTGCATATGTGCTACAAAAAGTTAGTGTGGGAATTCCAATGTCTGTGAAAACAGAGAGATGGTACAGCAGGTTGGGTGCCCACTTTACCTGCAGCTAACCCAAGTTCCATCCCATGGACCCACCTGGAGTGATCCCTGAGCATAGAGCCCGAAGCAAAAATGAGACCCATTGACCCCAATGTACTGAACCCCTTGGAGTGATGGGTTCTCTGGTGCTGACTGTGGCCTACCCCTTTGACCTGGCAAAGCCTGTCTGCACAGCTGCTGCCAGCGGCATGGCCCAGCACTCACCATAGAGACTCATATTGCGGGGTCCCCCTGCACCCCTCCTCTCCAGGAGCAGCCCTGCAGGTGGAGACCTGCTAAGAGGCCTGTGGATGCATCCATGCCCTGGGCAGTTGCAGGTCGTCTGGGCAGACACCAGGTGTGGGAGAGTTGCGGGGTCCCAGATGCCTCTTTCTCCTCCTGACATTCCTAATTCGGGGGACGAGGTAGCCTGGAAGTTGTGGACTGCCCAGCATTTGCGACACTGTCATTGGAAGTGGGAGACAGGGGCCTCCCGGGGGGAATCGGGGATGCAGGGAAGGGGTGCGAGCCGGGTCCCCTGCCCACGCTGCTGTGGCGTGTGGCTGCAAGCTCGCATGCATGTTGGCGCCATGGGCTCACGACAAATCTGTGTGTAATGTGACCATACGCAGTGTTCTCAAGTAGCTTGTGTGTAGTAGACTGCGGTGTCAATTATAAATCGGGTCAGCAGATCGTACCGTTAGGCACGCGCACCCCCGATTTGGTCCTCTACACCGCACCGCCCCCTAAACACCACCACACGCAGAACTGCAGGACCCGAACAAGCGTTGCAAGTTGGCCCGGGTTATCCCCGTCACTGAGGCAGCACCACAGCCCAGGGCCCTTAATGAACCACAGGTGTGACGGTGTCCCCCCATAAAGATGAGTATAAAATAATATGTCTATGATCTGATATAGCGTGGCATCTTTACAAATGTAAATATACGTGTATAATAGCATTTGTAATATTCAGAAAATATTTCCACATGTGAATACTTGTAGTCACAGAATTTTGCATGTGTAAATGTGCATATAAATGGCCGTGCATGTATAGTTTATATTTCATGTATGAGTGCAAATTATATTTATGTGTGTATGTCAAAATAATGTATTAATACATTCTTTATCCAGTGTGTGTAATAAATAAATTTGTTTAAAAATAAGAATATTCAACAGTCAGTATATGCAACAGCTATAATTTGATGATAAGCTTAGTGTTGCATGTATAAGTATTCTTACATATACACAGTCAGCTTATGTGCACATTATGCACGTGCTAATATATACATTATGAATATGCATATGTATTTATACAGACACATATGAGTTGTGACACATGCCATTGTGCATATTATATAAAATTATAAAAATTATAATTTTACATATATATCATACACATGTTACATAGGTACAAATACTGTCTATATAGTGAGTATGTATATATATAAAGGAAATGCATGTGCATGCATACATTATGTTATATTAATCTCCCTCAGGGTCCCATAGGACCTTACAAGAAGAGTAACATTTTTCTTGATCAATCATTCTTAAAAGTTTAGAATCTTTGCCCAGTTAAAAGATCCAATTTAGAGGACAGATAGATAGTACAGTTGGTAAGTGAAGCTAATCTGACTTTGATCCCCAGCACTTCATATGATCCCCAAGCTCACCAGAAGTGATGGTTGGGCACAGAACTCGGAAAGAGCCCTGAGCACATCTAGGTGAGGTGACCTGTTTCCCCCTACCTCCTACCGCCCCCCCACACACACACACGACTAAGAGGAAGCTTTCATAATCTGAGTGGTTGCCAAACTTCCTATTTATATTGAGTCTCAACTATATTAACATAGTAGATGTTTGATAGCCCAACTAAGAGGCAAAAGAATATAACTTAAATCTTAGTTTGCTTGGAAGTACAGTTTGGAAGATCAAGAAGCCTTTTAAAGTTATCAGTTGCATGCATATGTATGGGGTGAAAGACATGGTAATTCGTTTTTCTGGAAATAATAAAACTAAGAAGAAATTGCCCAGCCCTGAAATAGCCCAAAGTAATGAGGACCACATTTCTTTGTGAAATAAATCCTGAGCTCCTTGGATATAAGAAAATGAGATACCATTCTGATGCAGAAAAATGAGGAGCAGTCAAACAGTGGAGCCACTCAAAATCTAAATGTCGTGATATGCATATGAAAGGACTATAAAGAGTGCAAGCCTTTTTCCCTTTGACAACTGGCCCAAATTAACTTTTCAGTAAGTGGAGAACTACAAGTTAGGTGCCCCTTTTGTTCCTTGAAATCTTGGGCAGAAGTTAGGACTCAATTTCTTTTTCCTGCAGAGTGATACCTTACTCCTGCCCGAGGTCCATAGCTCCTTGAGAACTCAGATGGTGGGGGGCCAGTTTCCATGCAGAGCAGACAAGAGGACTTTAGCTAAGCTTGACAGCTTCCTGTGGTACTGGTAAGACACTAATGTCCATGCTACATTGACGCTCATAAGACTTTACTAGTACTATTTTTATATTGGATATAAGCTTTTTGGTCCTTGTGTTCAAGTAGTCAAAGTTGAAAGGGAATGGAGAAAAGAATGACAAACTGGCAAAATGATCGGCAATAATGGCAAAATGCAGAAAAGATTTTGTTAGCACAAAAGTAGATTAGTCTTGTGTTTTGGGGTTCTTGAGAATTGTATGGACAAATAGATATTCTACAAGTCCTGAAGCTACACAGACCACCCTGTAGAATCCTTACGTTTCTATAAATATTCTTGTCACTGTTAAGTGACACAAAAAATCAGTTTTTCTATAAAAGACCCACACCTAAACCACATTTAATTTAGTCATATGTTAAGTTCCTCCTCAACTGACAAGTTTTTTTTCTTTTCACTTTTGCTTTCCAATAGACTTTTCCATTTACAACTTTGAGTCTGAGTTTGAGTATATTTATTACTAAAAATTTTCATTCTTAAAACTCTTGACGAAATTGGGAACCATGAACCAAACAGAGACCGGCCCTGGTACTCCTGCATTAAATGTCTTACAATGGAGACAGTGCAGTTAGATAAATGGACCATATATTCATTCTCCTAATTAGATATTTTCTCTCCACAAAACGTAAACAAGTTGGAATAAAATTCTGCATAAAAGAGAAATTCATCACAGATATAGGAATATATCAATATGCAATTGTAGAAATGTAAATGGGTATCGAAAGTAAAGGGACTGAATGTTAAGTACTGGAGAGCTGTCTCTCCTTCTCCACCTTCCATGTCTGTCTGTCTCATGAGCCTTTGTCTCTGATAATTGCTTCTTCCTCCTAAGGAGCCTTAGAATAGATGGGGGACTGGCAGCCTATGGTTTTTAAGAAAGTTCTATTACTTAAGAAGAGACTGACTTCTTTGTCAAGTTTTTTCAGGAGAAACCTTTGGTTGACTACTTGGCATTAGCTATCCTATGAGGCCAGGAAATTGTTATTTAATACTAGAAAACTCATTTTGGATCTATAACCCCTAATGAGTGGAGTTTATGAATAGTTAGATGAATATGTTGCAAGTCACCTGACTTCCAGCTATCTCATGAGTTATGTTGCAGGTGACTTAGTGAAGCAAGGTAAATAGCCTTGAGAAAAGAGTATTTCACCTCTCTGACCCATCTTGGCTCCACAAAGAAATGCCTGGCCTGGAATTTTTTTAATTTTATTGAATCACCGTGGGAGAGTTATGAGCGTTCATGTTTGGATTACAATCACACAATGATCAAACACCCATCCCTCCACCAGTACACATTCCCCACCACCAATAACCCCAGTATAACCCTCCTTTCCCACCCTCCCCCTGGCTCCATGGCAGACATGATTTCCCCATAATCTCTCTCTACTTTTGGGCATTATGGTTTGCAATACATACACTGAGAGGTTACTATGTTTGGGCCTTTATCTACTTTCTGCATACATCTCCCATCCTGACCAATTCCTCCAACACCTTTTTCTTAGTGATCCCTTCTCTATTCCAGCTGCCTTCTCCCCTTTGCTCATGAGGCAGGCTTCCAGCTATGCAGAATCTATCTGTCCCATGTATCTACTGTTCTTAGGTGTCAGCCTCATGTTATGTTGTTTTATACTCCACAGATGAGTGCAGTCCTTCTATGTCTGTCCCACTCTTTCTGACTCATTTCACTTAGCATGATACTCTCCCTGTCTATCCATTTATAAGCAAAGTTCATGACTTCATCTCTCCTTACAGCTGCATAGTATTCCATTGTGTAGATGTACCAAAGTTTCTCTAATCAGTCATCTGTTCTAGAGCACTTGGATTGTTTCCATATTTTGGCTATTGTGAACAGTGCTGCAATGAGCATATATGTACAGATGTCATTTCTACTGTGCTTTTTTGCATCCTCAGGATATATTCCAAGAAGTAGTATTGCAGGGTCATATGGAAGCTCAATTTCTAGTTTTTGAAAGACTGTCCATATTGTTTTCCAGAAAGGCTGGACTAGTGGGCATTTCCACCAACAGTGAAAGACTGTTTCTTTTTTCCCACACCCATGCCAGCACTGGTTACTTTTGTTCTTTTGAATGTGTGCCAGTATCTGTGGTGTGAGATGTATATATCTCATTATTGTTTTGATTTGCATCTCCCTGATAGCTAGTCATGTGGAGCATTTTTTCAAGTGTCTTTTGGCCATTTATATTTCTTTTTTGAGGAAATTTCTGTTCATTTCTTCTCCCCATTTTTGATGGGGTTGGAGGTTTTCTTCTTGTACTATTCTACTAGTGTCTTGTATATCCTGGAGCTTATTTTTCGAGGTTAATTTGACCCAGGTCATTTCTTGCTTATGCCTCTGGAAATTATAAGAAAAATTTAAACACTTTCCCAAAAGTGATATGACTTAATCACGAACCAATTTTCTACTATATAAGAAAATTCTATTAAGCAATTACTCTGAAGAAGAAAGTCCTCATTATCTAAGCTGCTTCATAACAACATAGCCCTGAGACACATTCCATGTTTTATTTTGAGTGTCCCCGGTTTAAAAACTGTCTTTTTGGTGTGCGCACAATACACTGTCACTAATTACTAACTTTGTGCTCCATTGGTTTTACTTCTCTTATTTATGAACTTTGGCATTATAAAAGCGACTAGTCACAGCTCAACATACTGTTGTTATGCTGGAGCTGATACCCACCCTGCATTCATGACAATAGCTATAAAACTCATTAAAATCTTGGTTCATAAACAACTCTTGTCCAGAGTTCCATCCTCTTTAATGCCTGCCACCCTAGATTCTCCATTCTCCAATGTACCCCTTAACCTTACAATTATTATCCTATAACTGGATCTGGTTAAGGTTCTTATGAACTTAAAACCAAACTTAAAGAAAAGTTGACTTAGATTGGTGGGTTTCAAGATCTTAGATTGATGAGTTTCAATATCTTTTAAAGTCTCAAAATTTCTCTGTTCAAGTTACATCATTGGACTAAATAAGGATGTTTAGAGATGGGAATTGGCTATAGCTAATATTTCAAGATCTCTCTGTCAGCATTCTTCAACCACTGTTCTGCAGATCAGTGTTGGCTCAAGGTATAGAAATGTTGAAAATCACAAGTCATTATGGTATGGTTACAATTGCCAGACCCTAGACTGATGCCAGTCTGGAGGTGTATAAATGCTAAAGTACACCACTCTAGGCAATTCCATACTGAAGACACATAAAATTAATTCTCCTTTACCTGATAAGGAGCCTCTTTAAAGCATCCTATCTATCCTGCAATATTGAAGGTTTGACCGTACAACAAATATTTATTAAGATGTCAGTGTGGTTTTCAATATTTTTAAAGCCTTGAATAATATGCAGAGAAGAAATAAACTTTCTGAATCCTTATGTTAATAGTAGAAAATAAACAAAGTCAAAATTTGTACATATAGAAATGCTGGCATTTAAGTTTATTATTTTGAAATAGAAAGTAATAGATGTTAAGAGTATAAAGAGAGAACTTTATGGAGAAAAAATATATGGCAGATAGTGGTCACCTTTTACTATGCCTTGTAACACTTTGACAGATCATGTGAACCAACTGTGATAAATTATGCCATTCAGCATATAATTTAGAGCTCCTAACCACTTCATTAGAATGGCCATTGAGCCACCAGTGCTTCAGTATTAAAAGTTGTTGTTATAGAATAAAGAGAAAGAGAAATACCTTGAGAACACAGAGTCCAAGTAAAAATATGATAATTTGCACCCACATTCTAAATTGAACAAAGCTACATTCTCTTTTCACTCTGTATTCACTGAACACTCTTATCTTAAAAAATGGATTATACTTGATAATTTTTCATGCCTGTGAGTAATGGATGAATCAGTTCTAAGAAATTTTTACTGACTTGACACTGGATTAGAAATATAGATTATGTCTTTGGAAAGAAAGCTGCTTTACTAAAGTTTTTACAGAAATAAGAAATTGAAAGCACTACTGGTGCTATTTTTAATGCCATTGAATTTTGGATAAGAATGGTGATTATCCACTTCTGCCAATGTGAACTGACTGAATTATTGCTATTAAAATGTTTTGGTGAGTTTCTAAATAACACTAAAGAAACTCTAATTTTACTCATCTCCCTAGATGAGGTCATCCCCTAGATGACCTCTAATCGAAGCAAGGGGTTAATCCTGGGCTTTGAACTCAGGAATTACTCCTGGCGATGCTTGGAGGACCATATGGGATGCTGAGAATCGAACTCAGGTTTGGCCACATGCAAGGCAAATGCCCTACCTGCTGTACTATAGCTCTAGCCCCGATTTTAACTTTTTTTTTAGTCCTGAACTTAACTCACTGGACTAGCAAATCTGAGAAACAACATTGAAGAAGGGCAGGTGGTTAAGTCACAAAGTGCCGTTGTAGGTCAACACTCCAATCTCTGTTGTAAAGACAGTCTCATCAGGCCCAAGAGTGAACTCAATTTGAGGTCAACACCCAGTTTGACGAGACAAAGTAAAGGGCTGCCGGAAAGTGGTACCATTCAGAATATTTTTGTAGAAAAAAAGGGCTGGAGTTCATTCTGGCGTGTGAAATCTGAATGAATTCTGTGTCAGCTCAACAAACTCAGAAGGGATACACCAATCATGGACTTTCTCTTCCCCATTGAAACTCTCTGTCCATGGTTTGATTTACGAATACCATCCTCTGTCTGGGGAGAGGGTGCTGTGAGGAGGGAGATGGAGTTCAGAGTGAGAACTTAGGAGCCCCTCTGCCTCCCTCTTACTATCCATTTCCTGTTTCCCTGGCTTTGTCAAGAGTGTTCCTAGTGCTCTCCACCTACCCCTTCTTCAATCTCATGCGTGAATGTTGAGTAATCCCCCCTGTTTCACCTATGCTTAATCTGAATAGAATTAAAAATAAGACAACTCCCTGTTAGATATGATCCCCAAATACTAATATTGGTCACTTGAAAAGAGCATCAAGTTTTTCAATGGTATTATCTATATAAAGATGTCAATAAAATGTCATTATAGTCTATAAAATTCTGTCTGTGTCATTGCATCATTGTCATCCCGTTGTTTTGTTCATTGATTTGCTCGAGCGGACAACAGTAACATTTCCTTTCATCCCCGTTGCATGCTAGTGTGGCCTGTTGGCATATTGGGGGCTCTTTCAGGGTCAGGGGAATGAGGACCATCATTGTTACTGGTTTTGGCATATCAAGTACACCATGGGTAGCTTGCCAGATTCTGCCATGAAATGCCATCTAATTTATAAAATTACCTATTTTTCTCATGGGATATTTTCACAATATACTATTGGCACAAATGTTTTCCTTTTAAATGAAAAAGGTTGGGGCTGGAGAGATAGCATAGTGGGTAGAGCTTTTGCCTTGCACGCAGCCAACACGGGTTTGATTCCCAGCATCCCATATGGTCCCCTGAGCAAGGCCAGGAGTAACTCCTGAGTGCAGAGCCAGGAGTAACCCCTGTGCATTGCCAGGTTTTATCCAAAAAGCAAAAAAAAAAAAAAATGGAAAAGGCTGTCTCATGGGAAGGGGGGCATTCCTGGCTTATCCTTCACACCCTACCGAGGTCACGAGTTGTCCTTCACAAGCTGCTCTCCGGCATAGCCATGGCTCCAGAGCCACAGAAACCAATCTCATAATTATCTGACTCTCGGCAGAAATACTTCCAGGCTTATAAAGTAAAATATCAGAAATCCAAAATCACACAGCCGCAATAGTGGCCACGTGACATCATTTGGTTCTTGTAACCAGTTGTAGAGAACAAATTATTTCACAATGCCTTTTTAGCAGGTCTGATTTTGGGGTGTATACTCTAAATAATAATGGTGCATCTTTTGTCAAAACAATGAATCTAATCAAAGTAGATAGAGTGTTAACTGGAATTCAACTGCCTCACAGGCATTGGAAGGGTTGGGAGGTATATTGGCGTTCTTGGTGGTGAAAAATAAGTACTGGTGAAGGGAAATGTGTTTGATGATTGCATGACCAAGACTTAAACTTGAAAGCTTTGTTACTTTTCTCACAGTGATTCAATAAATAAATATAAATAAATAAATAAATGGAAAAGGTTGTCAATTTTTAAAATTTTTTTTTAATTAAAATGAGATTTACAAAGTTATACATAGTTGAGTTTTTAGACATTTAATATTGCAGCTTGTGTTTTGGCTTTTTTTATTTTTTATTTTTTTAATTTTTATTAGTGAAACACCGTGAGGTACAGTTGTAGACTTACAAATTTTTGTGCTTAGGTTTCAATTATACAGTGATCAAATATCCATCCCTCCACCAGTGTCCATTTTCCACCACCATGGATCCCAGTATCTCTCCCACCCCATCCCCCGATTTTCATTCAAATAGAAAGGAAGAATCAGATAAAGATGCATACAGGTATAAAGTAAGTTTAGGTAGAAGTGAAGCATGAAAATAGGTACCACACATATACTATCGTAAATATGACTTCTTTCTGCTCTTTGCCTGAAAGAAAATTTTCCTTTGCAAAGGTATTTGTCTTCAGTTAGTAATATCAGAAGAAAAAGGTTCACTTTAGAAGCAGCTTTAGAAAAAAATCAATACTTTAATCAAATGAATTTGAAATAAACTCAATAATTTAGATTGATAGGTAATGGTTAGCAGGTGTTTGGTAATGGAGCAGGTACCCTGAAATTTAAATCAAACCTCATACCACATGAGCAAGGGAGTGTAAATAAGTAATCAACAAAGAGCCAGAATTCTATCACTCTTCACTCTTAACAGCTAATGGAAAAGTCAGTCCCCCAAATTCTACTAGACTTAGAAAGATAGGTTATTAATGTTCAGAATTGCTCTGTTTACATCAGAGAGGTAAATATTTTGGGGGTATGTTATGAAATATCAGACAATGTGCTACTTATAAGCTAGAGTTTACATTTGCAAAATACATGATTAAAGTTGAGATAATGATACTTTTACTTCTTTGTGAAAATGCAAGAGGATTAATATTCATGGCCACTGAGTTCTGTTTCCATAGATTAGATTTCAATTGTACTAACCAGGGACAGACTGTGTATTTTATGGCATTCAAAAACTTTATTATTTGAACATTTTAGTAAATATCCCACAATTATACAGCATTGCATATAAAGATAATTATAACATTTTTCATACTTAAAAACCACTCTTTAAAGACTTTCTGGCATTGGAGGAAACAATAACATGTATCTAGATCATGATATTTAAAGTCTTATAGTTGAATTCAGCATAATACCCTGGTCCCTGAAAACTCCTCATTGAACCAAAATTAAACAATTCTTGTATCTCTAATATTAAAGTCCACTTAAGATTAAAACAAGAAATCAGACCTTTTAATTCCAACAATCCTTAGAGTTTTAGAAAATATTGAGTGAATAATCTCCTTACCTGAACTCCTAGGGGCAAAGAAAGATAATATTTACTTGATTTTTACAATGGAGGACTAAAAGTAGAAAGAAATTTGCCAATAGGGTAAATATGGAAATCATGTCTTTCTTTCCATGCTATACTCATACAAGCTTTAAAAAACATATTTTCCAATTATGTTTCTCAAAGGACAGATTTTATTCTTCTAAATACTACTGTATAATTACAAATGACATACATAAATTGTTAATCTAATCAGAACTTAGCACCAAATGAATTATAAATAATGATAGTGATAACCCAGAATTCAACCTGAACACATGATGTAATTCAAGGGATGTGTTGAGGTGTCACTTACAGCATTTAAAAAAATTAAATTGTAGCCTTATAAGTTCATTATAGGAAGATAAGCATATTTAATTACTGTTATACTAGCAACATGCTATATTCTTTCTGATGTATTCATTTAGTCTTCCTAAGAAAATAATGTGACCCATAGCAAGATTTTCTTTTTAACTCCTCCACATGATAGCATTCACTTTATATGCATTTGTACTTCCATTTTGTTTGTATGCAAAAGTTTAAATAATTATATTTTTGCTTCTTTTATTTATTGGTAGTACTGCATTTTTTACTTGCCAGCTCTGACTTTCATTCTGAATGACTTTTGTAATTTGTTATTTATTCAGATTTATGTCATCCTATTAGTGTAGGAATACATATTAGAATTGCATTCCAATTTTGTCTGTTCTCAAGCCAATAAATGTCAATTGCCACTGTGAAAATGAAAATGCTATATAATG
>JAOXYA010096409.1:0-10965 GCA_028565675.1 Sorex palustris
GAGGAGGAAGGAAGGGAGGACGGAAGGAGGGAGGGAGGGAAGGAAGGAGGGAAGGAAGGAAGGAAGGAAGGAAGGAAGGAAGGAAGGAAGGAAGGAAGGAGAGGGGAGAGGAGGGGAGGAGAGGAGAGATGGGAAGGGAGGGGAAGAGAGGTCAGGAAAATCCAAGTGAAAGTTCAGTTCCAGACTGGAAGGCAGCCTTCGAGGTGACTGTTCCTTCTTCCCACCGCTGTAGGGTTGTGTGTTATTTTCCAGGCCCACTGTGATCGTGGGTGGGATGAGTCAAATTTATTCTCTGCTCCCTCAACCTGCTCCTCTCCTCCCTGGCTAGATTTTGATGAATTATTTTCTTTCTGGAAAATTTTTCTTCACCCACTCTACACTGACATCCAGTTATGTCTCTTTTAAATAACAACAATCCCAGCAAAGATACCATAGTGATGACAGCCAGCGTGCATTAGACATTCACGTGCAGGACACCGATGGGAAACTCATCAACATCACCTCATTTATCCAACCCGAGCCCTGGAAGCGTGTGATCTGCTTATCCCCCTTATACAGCCAGAGCATGGAATAGGTTACTTACTCAAGCATGGAATATGTTACTTATTCAAGCCCAGAATAGGTGACTTGCTTTAGCACAGAATAGATTACTAACTCAGGGAGGCACTGGTGGGGAAGAGAACCATCCTTCAGAGCCTCTGTCTCTGGAGATGCTCATGTTCTAAAATCCACTAAAGTCTCCCCTTCCCGGCTGTTACATTCCTGGATGTTCAGAACTATGCTTTATGAATCTTTTCTCTTTTCCTCTCAAATTGCCTAGCTTCTTTGCAGGGGAACCCCCTAAGTGATCCTTGGGAGGCTGGGGCTTGGGAGGGATCACCTGGAAATTCTCAGCCAACAAGGCTGATGGCTCAATGCAAGGGCCTGAGAATCAGGAGCTATTGGAACCCGTGGTGCCTGGAATCATCCAGAACACACTGGTTGCTCTTGGGGCCCTCCAGGGCTGCATCCAAGCAGTGCTCACTGAACTTTCTTGTGCTGGGGATCAAACCCAGGTGAGCTCATGCAAGGCAACAGTCTTCACCCCTGGGCTATATCTCTGGTCCTCATACGTCTAGAACCTCCCATGGAAAATAGCAAACTATTCCAAGTGATTGCTCACTTAGATTATTTTTTTTTACTTATTTGCTGTTCTAGAATCTTGATAAAGATTCCCATTCACAGGCGAGACTCATTTGGAGACCAACCTGAAGACATCCAGAGATGTTAGGAGGTGTTAGGAGGGGTGACCAGGCTGGGTTTACTCCTGGCTCTCACTCTTTGAAGAATATAGTGGGGGACAAGCCATTCTTGACACGAGCCATGGTCTTCTCCCCTCTAGAGCAGAGACAACATTCATAGCTAGGCTAGCCCTTGGTGAGGGTTTCACAGGGTCATCAGCATGAGAGTTCTTTAGGTCATTTCCAGGGCTATTGCATGCTGTGGTCATCGTCCACCTCAGCTGTTTCTCTGGTGTCCAGGGCAAGACCTGGCTTGCTCACACGTGTTTGTATTCTGGCAGGATGGCCCTGAGCGGAGATGTCCTTTGAACGTTCCCACTTTGGTATTCTCTCAGAAAAGACAGGGGACGCAAAGAGAGTCATTGTCTCCGAGTGGCTGGGGTGGGCAGGGGAGGCTCATCCCAGCCCGATTGAAGTGAATCTCTGGAATCATCTACTGTGCCCCAGACCCGGGAAACCACACGTGTAAAGCTCAGAGTCCTTGGCGTGCTTAGTGACACCAAGAGTGGGTTTGACAGGACCCCTATTCCTTTCTTAATCCCCATCTCTGTCTCTGCTCTGCCCCCTTGCAGATCGCAGCCACTGTCCCTCCCATCACCATCACCCCTGCCCCAGCCCACCCCCGTCCCGGTCTTCTCTCCTCAGGACCAGGGCACTCTTTCGGGAAAGCAGCTCTCATTATGCTCTGGCCATTCCCGGAACTGCGGCAGTGGCTTCCCTTACGGGATTGAGGCCAAACGACTCTGCTCCCCTCCCTCCCTGTCATCTGGCTTGCGCGCCAGCCCTGATGTCTGCCCACACTGTGCCATGTCACCCAGTTCCCTGGGTTCTCTGATGCATGGAAGCCATCCGTGTCTGCGTCTTTCCTTGGATGCCCACCCGGCTGCCACTAGCTCTTCCTTTGAGAATCATCTGAAATGCTGCCCCATTCAGGAAGCCCTCCATACCTCTCTCACGTCTGAAATGGGGTGCTTGCTCTTGGGGACCCACGGTTCTTTATGTTTAGACTTGTAAAATGTGACTTTTGCATTAACCCATTCTTTCCCCCTGTACATCCGTCTACTAGTGTGCGGGTTGGAACCCCGGAACTCATGCATGTGTGCCAAGAATTGGCTCCACCCATGAGCTATCTCCTAAGCCTGAGTCTCAGGATTTTTGGAAGGTGTCAAGCGGGACTTGGGGCCATCCATGTTGATGCTTGGTAGCTACTCCTGGCTCTGTGCTCAGGAGTCACACCTGGCAGTGCTCAGTGGACCCTATGTGCTGCTTGAGAGTGCCTAACCCCCCCCCAACTCACAGCCCTCTGTCCCCCTCCCCCAGTTTATCCACAGTTGCATCTCCCTTGGAGCAGGACCTGCTTTCTCCTTTATTTTAATGCAAATGCTGGCTCAGGGCCTACTAGGGGTCAGGCTGCTTGGATGGAAGTATCCCTAATGCATCTCTGAGTGCCTAAAATACAGTCAAGAGAGACTTCTTGAATGAGCACAGGGATAAAAGCGGGCATGCATTCCTACCTACCACCGCGCGGCCTGAGATGAGAAGGGAACCCGCTCTCTTCTGATCAGAGTAAGGGCTTCCTCCAGCCCACCCCGCACGGGGACACGCATCTGCTGCCACCTCAAGCAGCCGCCTCCTCCCTCGTGGAACATTTTTCAAGGCTTCTTCCCCGACCTCACACCCGGCGCACGACTGAGCTCTGTAGGCTATTTGGAGAGAGTTTATTTCATCTTTGCAGAAAGCTGCCCAGTATAAATATTAGTCAGTTGATTTCACACAGAGTTAAAACAAGCTTTTAAAAGCCTTTTACCTCTCCTGTCCCCAAATAGGTACTTTAGACAGATGCTCCGAGCCTCGGGAGCTGCTGAGGGTTAGGGAAAGTGCAGGTCTGCTCCACAGACTGTGGGAGCCGGCACTGAAATGGGCCACAAGGGCCAGGCCCGGAGCGTCAGGGGGGAGGGGGTCAAGCCCCCCATCTTTGGGGTTTTGTTCAATATGCATAGATGTTTATAACATCATCCACCCAAGACGATAATGTTAAAAACCCCTTTATGTAAATAACCTAAACAATCATGCCGAATAGGATTTCCATGATCATGGAATATGTTACCGTGTTTTGTGACTTAGTTGGATAAGGAATTTCTGTTGTCTGTGGCTAATCTTTTTTTTTTTTTTTGGTTTTTCTTGTCGAATCACCATGAGCTATGCAGTTACAAAGCTGTTCATGATTGTATTTCAGTCATACAATGTTCCAACACTCAACCCTTCAGCAGCTTACATTTCCCGGCACCAAAGTCCTCAGTTTCCCTCCCACTCTTCTTTCCCACAACTTGCCTCTATGAAAAGCACTCTTCCTCTCTCTTTCTCTCTCCTCTCTGTCTCTCTGTCTCTCTCTTTATCTGTCTGTTTCTGTCTGTCTGTCTCTGTCTCTCTGTCAGTGTCTCTCTCTCTCTCTTTCTCTCTCTCTCTCCCCCTTCCTCTCTCCTTTTGGGCATTACGATTTGTAATACAGGTGCTGAAATGTTATCAGGCATTGTCTCAGTGATTTTGTCTTTAGCAGACTAATTCCAAACCTGTAGTACCCAGAACCTCTGGCACTCACATGATGAGTGGGCCTCTGGTACAGGACCAAGGGCTTCAGATGGGAATAGTCAGAGGGCCAAAGGCAGCTCTGTGCATAGCTGGTCAGCCACTCCAGTGAGCGAGCCCAGGCCCTTAACCCAGATAATCCCAGCTGTGTGTTCCAACAGAAAGCTCAAGGGGACCACGCTCGGACCACACTAGTGGCTGTTTTTCAACAGCCTCTTGAGCACTGGAAACCAAGTGGCAAGAGTCTCGGACACATTCACTCTCCAGATTTCTCCCAGCTCAGACGGTCACTCTCTATGATCAAGAATGCTTTTGTGGGGCTGGAGCCATAGCACAGCGCGTAGGGTGTTTGCCTTGCACGCAGCCTACCCAGGTTTGATTCTTGGCATCCCATAGGGTCCCCTGAGCATCATCAGGAGTAATTCCTGAGTGCAGAGCCAGGAGTTACCCCTGAGCATTGCCAGGTGTGACCCATTAAGAGGAAAAAAAGAGAATGTTTTTTGTGCTGGCTGAGCCAGAGAGCTAGTACAGTGGGTCGGGAACTTACTTTGCGCATGGCCAACCCAGGTTCAATCCCCAGAACCACATATGGGGCCCCGGGTCCGCCACCTCACCCCCACTCCCAGGAGTGTCCCTGGGCACAGAGCTGGGCTAGAGTCCTGGAGAGCACCAACCTGCAAAAACAAACAAAAAATAAATGGTCAAACTCTTAGCACCGCAGCATGGCGGTGACAAAGCGAGTCATGAGGCAGCTGCAGTTCCTTTCCTGGAAATGTGGGTGGCATTTTGCAGGCAGGGGACACCTCGTCCTACCCAGCAAGCTCATGCTGCAGCACTTAGGCCGCCCTGGATGGAAGGGGCAAAGGTGGGTCTCATGGGCCCCTGGCTTCTCTGACTGGAACTCCTGAGCGATTTCTCAGAGATTGGGGAACATCATTGACATGGGGGCAGTGTCCACCTCCACAGCCCGAGGGAGAGGACAGACGCTATATCCCTCTTAGCTGGGCTTCCAGTTGGGGCATTTCTGTTCCCAGACTCAACTTCCTGGGTGGGTTGGAGGGCCTCAGCTCTGGCCTTCCGTCACCAGCACACAGGAGGGCCTTGTCCAAAACTTATTTTCCATCACTAGATGGCCACATAAATGACAGCCCGGGGTTCTCGAGGCTGGGAGCCCAAAATCAGGGGGCAGCCCAGGTCAATGTCTTCTGTGGAATCTGGTTCCAGACCTTATTTGTTGGTTTGGTATAATTTTCTAGAAAGCCCTGGGCTCCCTAACCCTACCAGAACCCCCTCCCCTACTCCCAATCTCCTGTCTTCATCTTCACATAGCTTCATCTTTGGCTCTTTCTTGGCAACTGAATTTTCCCCCCTTTTGCAAGGGCAAATATTGAATTCATGACACCGTGGGCCCCAGAACCACCTTATTTGAACTCAAATTAAAAGATCCGGGTGGGGGGGGGGCAGAGTTCAGTGGAGAATTGGGGGAATGTAGTTCCATGGCCAACAGTGTTCTACATCTGTTTGTCAGATGCCTGATGTGGTAATGTTCAAGGACTACCTTTGACCATGTACAGGGTGGATGCTGAGAACATTCCATTCCTTTGTCAGACTACAGCCATGTTATAAATCAAGGAATAAGGGGGCAAAGAAGAGGCTTGGCCACACACAGAATAGGCTGCCCAGGTGCCAATGAGAGGAACCAAAGTCTGTCCTAGTTTCTTGAGTTTTTCATTGCCTAAAAAGTGATCACTTTGACCAGATTTCTTTGACCAGACTGCCTCACTGGGATTTGAACAGTGGTACGAGCTCCATCTGTTTGTCTCTGGGCCACTTCTATTCAAGGAATGCCAACTTCTTGCCTGTTTCAGAGAATCACTCTTGCCCAGTTCCAATGTGATCTTTGTTATTTTTATTTTTTAATCGAGTCACTGTGAGATAGAGTTACGTAGCTGATCATGGTCGGATTTCAGTCACACAGTGTTCCAACACCCGTTCCTCCACCAGTACACATTTCCCTCCACCAATGTTCCCAATTTCCCTCCATCCTCACCCCAGGCTGACTCTATGGCAGGTACTACTTTCTCTCTGTCTCTATCTCTGTCCATCTGTCTCTGTCTCTATCTCTGTCTCCCCTCTCTCCTCTCTCTCTCTTTCTCTCTGTCTCTGTCTCTCTCTCTCTCTCTCTCTCTCTCTCTCTCTCTCTCTCTCTCTCTCTCTCTCTCTTCTCCCCCGCTTATGTTGGGGCATTATGGTTTGCAATACAGGTATGGTAGGCAATAAGAGGCTACCCTGTTTGTTCCTTTACCTGCCTTCAGCATGCAGTTCTTACTCAGAGTAGCATTTCCAAATATCTTTGCCACAGTGGTCCCTTTGCTATCTCAATGTGACTTTTTGCAAAACCTTTTCTTTCCTAAGTCCATCTCACCCTGCTTTCCTCCGAGCTGTGTCCATCTAGCTTACAATCTGATGGGCTTCCTTCAAGCCTCACTGTCCTGAGCCACTGCAAAGACAATCCTTAGGCCCAGATACAACATGGGAGAGCATTCAAAGTTGTTCAGCGGCTAGAAGTCCTTGGTCTAAGAACCGCAGGCTCAGGCATCCTTGGGTTTTGACAGAACTAGTTACTGAGGTTGGCTTTTCAGATAGGAAGATTGAACTCTTTGGTTTTGATATGAATTTGCTTTTAAATACAGTCAGACGAGGGAAATCAGGGAATCATGCCCCCTGACTTGTGTGTGCCCAGCCCTGGTTTGATTCTCAGCATCACATGATCTCCGTGACCTGCATGCCTGATGAGCTCATCTGAGCGTTGTCTCTGGTGGTCCTGGGCTCCACAGGGCCTGTGCATCACCAAATCCTCAGGCCCTTGCATTGATCCACTGTCTTGGTGGGCTGAAAACCACCAGGAGTGGCCCCTGGGCCCCAAGGCCCTTCTTGGTAGGCCCCCCTTCCCAAATAAATTTTAAAAGAATTCCAAAGTAATAACTCTAGTTCTGCCTTACTTGTGCTAAGGGGGAGCATAGTGAACTTGTAAAGCCTGTAAGAGCCTCATCTCCTTTCCCCTGAGAACGTCCGTGGTCCTCGTGGCCGTTTTCTGATTTACATCTTGCCCTGTGTTCTGGCTCTTCATGGAAAAGTGTATGAGCTCGGGATGAAAGAAAGTCAGAGTCACATCCTACAGCCTGGTGATGTACCGACATCACCAGGGGCAAGTGACAATACAGGAGGCAGTTTGGGGCCTTGGAAATAGAGCTAGAGCCGAACTCCCAGGCGGAAAATCTGAGCTGACTGAACTTGAACACATCACTGGGTTTCCTGGAGCGTGGCTTTCTCTGCAGCTAAATGGAATAGGGGTGGAACCTTTAATGTGGCGGTGAGACCCCAGAGATGGTGTAAATGCTCCTAATAATCTTCTCATTCTCTCCCTGATGAGGGTGATGGAAAAGATGCTGAAGGCATTTCCGCTTCATTCAGTAAACTAAGCACCTGCTCCTTTCATCACCACTTGTTCCCACATCTGAGTCGCTCTATGCGTAAAAGGAATGTTAGATGTGTGGGTGAAACCAGTATTTCTCCACCTTTGCCTGACACGGCCCCTTTTCAATCTTGTTTCCCTCCTCTGTCTCCTCCCCCACCCTGCTGGTTGGCTTCCTTACTCCCCTGCTGTCTTCCCATATTTATGCAATTTTCACCTGTGAACAGCCCCCTTGGCTACCCTAGGAACTCCTCGGAGATCATGTGGCCCCCAGTTGAGAATGATTCCATTTTTTTTTCTTTTTGGGTCACACCCAGCAATACAGATGCACAGGGGTTACTCCTGGCTCATGCACTCAGGAATTACTCCTGGTAATGCTTGGGGGATCCTATGGGATGCTGGAAATCGAACCCAGGTTGGCCACATGCAAGGCAGATGCCCTATCTGCTGTGCTATTGCTCCAGCCCTGAGAATGATTCTTTGTTCTTCCTGCATGCCTTCTTTCTTCCCTGACTAGCTTTCTCTCTATCCTGGCCTAGATCAGCAGAAGCATCCATAATAACTTACTCTTTGATTTCCCCAGAATTATTATTTTTTTGGTACAGAATGAATATTCTGGTGGTGCAGGCAATGGAGCAGCCAATGACAGACTGATCCTGCCTCCTGACGACCTTCCAGGCCGGTATTCTCTCTGTCTCTATCTCGGAAGGCTTTTGTTTAGGTCCTGGCACTCTGAAAAATAGCCTCATCACTTTCTTTGACTTCCTGTGTATTGATCCTGCCACTGTGGCTACAAGATAGTCCTCCCGCTCAGCCCGTCACAACTGGCCTTAGCATAACATGGAATAAACAGCAAGGTCTACCCAGTGGAATGCATAGTTCATCGTCCTTCTTCTCTGGCAGTCCCTCTGATTTCCATTTCTTTCGTCCAAACATAATTCATCTTCTGACAGTCTTTTTTTCCTCATTGGCCAACTTTTAAAGGCTAAAACTTCTGCGACCGGTCATAAAAAACAATGTCCTATTTCATGGTCTCTTCCAATTGCTATCTCAGTCTCCAGATTAGCAATCTTTTTAGGAGTGAGGTGAATCAACAGATACTTAGATAAAACCCTTGGTGACTAAATGTGGTAGGATAAAAAGAAGTGTTACGGATGAACACAAATTCTCTCTTCCAGCATCCATCCTCTTTGAGAGGCTGGGATAGTGCTGTAAGAGATGAACAGTTACAAATCCGTGGAAATATTGGGCTCTGGAGATGCAGGATGAGCTGATGGAAGGCTACAGGGCATTGTAGTTGCTTAATGTTGATTGTCTTCTCAAGGTTCATTTGAGAAGAAAGTGGAGAAGAAAGAGATGAAATGTTGATTAGAGACGCAGGGTCGCCTCTGTTTAGATGGGTGCCGATATTCAGTTTTCATAATGAGGTGTGAGAAGAAATGACCAGATCTGTCCATGGATAAGATACCAGAGTCTACTTCTGGGATTGGTTGGTTGCTACAATTAGACCTTTTTCTGTTGCTGGAACATTTTGTTCTCTGCAACATCATCGCACTGGGACACAGGACGTTCCTCTTTCTAGCAATGAGGCTTCATGATCCCAGGAGTTCATAGGCAATGCCAGATTCTCATGTGAGATTCATGGGGGGTGGGGCACCATGTTATTACTCACCACCCCCCCACTAGAGAGAACTTGGGTTTCTCTCAACTCCTGGGTACCACCTTGTAGCACTCGTGTTTTACGAAGAGAGTCACCTCTCTCCAAAGCCGTATGCCCCATTGTAACAGGCATCATAAAATCATCTGGCTGGATACAGTGAAACCCTGTACTGTTATCCCAAATCATACATGCACAGTGTGGAAGAGAGTGACATAATGGAATGAAAGCCCTTCTTTTTCTCTGGGTGGATTGGGCTAAATGTAGTGGCATTAGCAGTGTTGTGAGTCACTGAGATTCTCTTGAATCCAGATGGATGCTGATGTTATATCTGGTGGTTCCAATGTGAGAAACGTCTTTCCTTTCTTTAGCAAATATTTGGCTATGAATGTAAAGAAACTGTAACCATGAAAGTCTCTAGACCCCAGAGGTGAGAATTCTGAGCGAACAATCATTTAAGATGCATTTCTGGATCAAAACTTTTTTCCCTTTCTTTCTTTCTTCTTTTTTTTTTTTGTTGCAAACATTGATTGTGTGTGGTTCCATTTTCCACCTGTTCCTCAGCCCTTCTGTCCCCACCCACCCCTCTCTGTGCGGCAGGCAGGCAGCTCAGCTGTCACTCGGGCGAGGACAATCGCAATAATGAAATGCTATCGCTAGCCACATGCTCTCAACAGCTCGATTCTCCCCACCCTGACTTTGCATTCTGTCCGCAGCTATGGAAAGCCATGGACAAACGGTGCCACTTCCTGGCGTGTGTTGTGGGGTCTAATTATACAAGAGGTTATTTTGTGATCTGGATTAAGGGTCAGCCTCTATCCTCCTCTGTAGTTATAGTTAAAGGAGAAATATTTCAAGGGTATGGGAAATATCGATGGATAATAAGTCTTGAGCACTGGCACACAGATGGGGGATACCAGTCTCAGGGGGAGAGAAGGGATGTGGTGGGGTGAAGCAACATGAAAGTATAGGTGGAGGGTCTCGGGAGTGTTGGTGGTGATGGAATCAAGTGCCATAAACACCAAAATCACAGTGGCAGGAAAGATAGGGAAGGAAGATGGGACCATGGGTGAGATCAGGTCAGGATAGGCCATTTCCGCCGGGTTGCGGTGAGCTAACTTTGTATATCAAAGTTATCACTAGCACTAGCACTATCATCTGTTGTTCATTGATTTGCTTGAGTGGGCACCAGTAATGTCTCTATTCGTCCCTGTCACATGCTAGTGTAGCTCGATGGCATATTGGGGGATCTTTCAGGGTCAGGGGAATGAGGACCATCATTGTTACTGTTTTTGGCATATCGAATACTCCACGGGTAGCTTGCCAGGCTCTGCCGTGTGGGCGGGATACTCTTGGTTGCTTGCTAGGCTCTCTGAGAGGGATGGAGACTTTTGGGGCAGCCTCTAATCACCTTTACAGGTGTTCCCAGTCAGGCATAT
Organism: Sorex palustris; assembly: GCA_028565675.1. Lineage (NCBI taxonomy): Eukaryota > Metazoa > Chordata > Mammalia > Eulipotyphla > Soricidae > Sorex > Sorex palustris. Next base: position 10,438 of record JAOXYA010096409.1, read on the forward strand.
AGGCAAGCAGGATACTTTCAGTAGCCTGCCGGGTTCTCTGAGAGGGAGAACTAGAGAATAAATAGGTCGATGGGCCGTGAGTGCGGCTGCATGCTTCCAGGAGCTTGGTTTTATAGTCTCTGGATCCTGGCCATTTGATGGGGTTACATGGCAGTTGGTGGGTGTAACTGTCTAGCTACTGGAAGATGGAGGATCTGGGTGGAGGAGGCCCAGTCCCGAACTGAGCAGGCTTGGAGATCTCAGCCCTGGATCCCACACATCTGGGTTCTTCTTCCAGTTCCTTCATGCATGAGGCTCGTTCAAGTATGTGGAGAGTGGTCTCAGCATGGCTGTGGCTGGGTCCCGGAGGTCTTCGGCCTTATACATCAAGGCTATAAACTATAAGCACTCTTGTAGCCATGCTACCTAAAATATACTCAAAATAAACAAATTAAAACAATTTTTAAAGGACCGGCCGGCTGCGATAGCACAGCGGTAGGGCGTTTGCCTTGCACGCAGCCAACATGGCCAACCCGAGTTCGATTCCTC
>JAOXYA010096419.1:0-10965 GCA_028565675.1 Sorex palustris
GATTTTCCTGTGTTATACTTGTGCATGGCGTATTGTGTTGTGTGTCTCATTTTAATTGTATAGTGTTCTCATTTTATAAATATAACTAAGACCCAAGTCATATAAGCATACATAGTATAGTGAGGACTTGATTTTATGCAACTTCTTTGCTTGTATTATCTCACACTTTAAAATTTTTCAATATACTTGTGTTCTCAATTTACTCTTTTCACCTTACATCAAGTTGTCAGTCATATAACTTACCTAAAATCAATTGAACAATATTGGTAATGAGTATGGAGAAGCACCACAATTTCAGGTATCCTGTTAGGTAGTAATAGGCATATTAATAATAAATGGTCTTCAGACATACAGATGTTTTCCTCTGTACCCAGTGCCAAGATTAGTAAGTTTCCATGTGTTTTTTCTGACAGATTTGCTCCATATTTCCCCTTGCTGTAACAGTGTAACCCCTGGTATTCTCTAGCTTATGCGACGATTTCTTGTCCACTGCCCCATTTTTCCATTTTGAGCATCTCATGGGTTTTTCTTATGGTTCTGTTATTGACAAGAGGGAAGACGATGGAGGGGAGGGTTGATGATAACTTCTGTTCCTTGGGACTCCCAAATTCTGGTCTGTCATTGGACTGAGTGGCATAGCACATCCCACAGCCATCCCAGATCTCAAAGCAGGGGAGAAACAGAAAAAGGAAAATGCACTGAGAGTTTTTTGAAATAGAAATATGACCGTGAGAGTTGAGGTGGGTCTTAACTCAGAGTAGTGGAAGACTCATGGTCTCCTTTGTTTTAGAAAAAAGCCCCCAATATTTTGGAGTTCTTTTTATTTCTATAATTTGAAAAAAAGAGGAGAAACCATGGGATTTTCATACTTTACTTGCATGTGAGTTCCTCCCTGTGCAGCTCTGCTCCCATCCCAGGGTTGGCATTCAGAGGGACCGCTCAGTCGCAGACACTTCCCACAGATGAGTTTGGAGAGAGTGCAGTGAGTAGGGCACTTGCTTTGCACACAGATGACCCAAGTTTGATTGCTAGCATCCAGTATAGTTCCCTGGGCACTTCCAGGAGTGATCCCTAAACACAGAACAGAGAGTAAGCCCAGAACACCACCAAGGGTGACCCCAAAATTAAAAAAAAAATTTTAGAAAACACATGGCAAGTCACATTCTTAAGTGGTATGTTCTCTAAAGTGATAAGTTATATGTTTCACTAGTCCAAACCAGGCCAGCACCTCCAGTGGAAGTTCATATCAGGGCAAGGAACATTACAGTCTGGAGAAAATTCTCTTTTTGGATTGGTGATACTAATGAGCGGAGTGTCCGAAATTCTCTTATTGGATTGGTGATTCTAATGAGTGGAGTGTCCAAGTCTAGTTCATGTGTTGTAAATCACTGGGGCTCTATACTCATACACTGTGAGCACCTGTTTGAACTTGGTTGTGCCCAGGACTCATTTTGGGCATGAATCTTTTAGACTCCCTTTAAGATCCCTGCTTGTAAAATCAAAACAACAATGAGATATCATCTCACACCACAGAGACTGGCACACATTCAAAAGAACAAAAGAAACCAGTGCTGGCGTGGATGTGGTGAAAAAGGGACACTCTTTCACTATTGGTGGGAGTGCCCACTAGTCCAGCCTTTCTGGAAAACAATACGGACAGTCCAAAAACTAGAAATTGATCTTCCATATGAATTTGCAATAACACTTCTTGGAATATATCCCGAGGATGCAATAAAAAGCACAGCAGAAATGACATCTGTACCTATATGTTCATTGCAGCACTGTTCACAATAGACAAAATCTGGAAACAACCCAAGTGCCCTAGAACAGATGACTGGTTAAAGAAACTTTGGTACATCCACACAATGGAATACTATGCAGCTGTCAGGAGAGATGAAGTCATGAACTTTGCTTATAAATGGGTAGACTTGGAGAGTATCATGCTAAGTCAAATGAGTTAGAAAGAGAGGGACAGACATAGAAGGGCTGCACTCATATGTGGAGTATAAAACAACATAATATGAGGCTGACACCTAAGGATAGTAGATACACAGGACAGATAGATTGCTCCATAGCTGGAAGCCTGCCTCATTAGCAAAGGGAAGAAGGCAGCTGGAATAGAGAAGGAATCACTAAGAAAATGATGGCTGGAGGAATCAGTCGGGATGGGAGATATGTGCAAAAAGTAGACAAAGGGCTGCTTCCTGTTGTCAGTGTCTGGGAGGCCACCACTGCCATGCAGCTAAGGGGCTGCCCTGGCCGTGAGCACCCCTCATAACCTCCAGGCTCCCTGTGGTGCCAGATCATTGAGTTTTGACCACTGATCAAGGAACTTGAACCCAAGGAACTGTGACCTCAGAGCATCACACACACTTGTCCCATGCATGGTTCGTCTCAGCAGACATAAAGCAATTCAACATTGGACACTTGCCCTAAACAGCTCCCAATGCCAGGAACTGGCAAACTATTATTTTCGTTTCAATGGATGGTCTAAAAAGATTGCCAAGCTTCAGGATCTTTCTGACATTGAAGAAGGAAAATGAGGATATTGTGCCACCACTTCAGAAGCAAAGCATGAAGATCTTCTGTGCTTTAGTGGTGATATTATCATCCTCTGATTGCAAGAGCCCTGGAGTTGGCATAGCCAAGGAGACTTTGGATAAACTGGAAGCTCCTGGGGACACCTGATAATGGCCCTGGCTCAGCACTCAGAAATCACTCCTGGTGGTGCTCCGAGGACTCTATGGGATGTTGGAGATCAAACCTGGGTTGGCTACGTGCGAGAAAGTGGTAAAATAGTTGTGGAATATCGGCCTTTTGAGGAGCTCACTGATGCCTGAACCAAAGAATTAAGTGATTTAATTCAAGTCAGCCGCCTTTCTTGAAGCAGAATGGCCAAGAGGAGGAAGAATGTCTCTCGGATTTCAGTGGTGAGGGGGAAGCACCAAGACCACCACAGTTGGACTAGTACTGTTGAATTTGCTAGATTGCCAAGCTCCAGCCCCACCCCAGGGCTCTACGCACATTAGTCTGCAGTCCCAGTCTTGTTTTGCTAACAGGAGTGGGAGGGGAGGCTGGGGGTGAGGGGAGGGAGGGACTGGAAGAGGACCTGACTGGACGTCTTTGGTGCCTTCGGGGGAAGAAGAAAAGCCTGGATCCTGTTGGTTTTGCAGAGCCAGCTTGGCCCAGAACAAAAAAAGGCAGCTTAAAGACTGCATAAATGTGCTGCGGGGGAGATGCACATGTTGGTAAGGTGCACAAGCACATCTTCCTCGATAACGGCTGGGCTCTGGTCAGGACACCAGCACCCTACTCACCTGGATCTGGGTAATCTGGAAACACTGCAACTATGTCCTGGCAACTGCACTATGTCCTATGTCTCCTCATGCGGCAACCAATGTGGCTGCCTCTTCAGGCAGGTCAGCCACTGGATAGTATCCTGCATCCAGTCCAGCTGACCCCCGACCCCCCAGAGCCTCCCAATCCCTGGCCTTCACGTTCCCCTGAATTTACACCTGAATCGCCCCATGCCCTTCAAACCCGGAAATGCCCTTCAGGACAGTATAAGGTTCAGCAACAGATCTGGGTGAACACTCATCTATACCTTTGGACATAACTCCACAACCAGAAACATCAAGGACAGCTCATTACCTATTGCTCCGGCCCCCTGGCCTTCATTTTTAAAAGAATGGATTTCTGAAGACCATTTACAGTGATTTGTTTTTTAATAGAAAACATTTAGGGGCTGGAGCAATAGCACAGTGGATAGGGCATTTGCCTTGCAAGCAGCCGACCCGGGTTTGATACCCAGCATCCCATATGGTCCCCTGAGCACCGCCAGGGGTAACTCCTGAGTGTAGAGCCAGGAGTAACCTCTGTGCATTGCCGGGTGTGACTCAAAAAGAAGAAAAAAAAAAGAAAACATTTAAAAGTTTGAAATGATGGGCCAGAGTGGTATTTACAGTGGGTAAGGCTTTGCACACTACCAACCCAGGTTCAATCCCCAGTACTACAAATGGTCCCCTGAGCCCTATCAAGGGTGATCCCTGAGCACAGAGCAAGGAGTAATTCCTGAGCCCTGCCAGGTGTGGCACATCCTCCTCTTCCCCCCTCCAGAAATAGCAGCTCTGAAGTCCCATTGTTGCTAGAAGTAAGACACAGTAGTTTGGGTGGAAGTGATGGAGGCTTACCATTGGTGCAGTTAGCCAGGCTGTGTTCATTCAATTACTCCAATCTCATCATTTCTCTTTGCATTGGAAAATCATTTGGGGATTGTTGTATTAGAGGCAGAGCACACTGGAATGATGATTGTGTGTTTCTCCCACCACCAAGCGTGTCCACGCTCCCCAAAGCCACCCAGTGTTCACTCTACCCTAAACCTGCCAGGAGCTTTGGCCCACCATTTTCCTGGTGAGAGATGCTCACCCCCACCATCGTCACTCAGCCTCCTTCATGCCGCCTTCCACCCACATGCGGGCTCACTGACGGAATCAGGGTCTGAGTGGCTTTAATCCAGCCAGTCAAGGTTCTGAAAGCTCAGCCTTGCTCATTGTCAGTGGTTTGATCTGAGTTTGGGAGTTTTGTTTGTTTGTTTGTTTGTTTGTTTGGGGGACCACACCACTGTTGTGTAGCCGGACCTTCCTTCTGGGATTAGGACTCAGGAATCACTCCTGGTGGGACTCAATGGACTGATTCAATGTGGTGCCAGGGATCCAGCCAGGGTGCGTGCAAGACAAGTTCTTCTCTGCCATCTCTAGGGCCCCAGCATCTTGATCCTGAGCAGATGGCACCTCACCTGCCACCAACTGATGAGTTGGTAATAATAGGGTTAGCAGGCTGCCCCTACAAGGTGCTCAATAAATCCCGGTGGTTAGGGGCTTGAATTGTGTCCCACTCCCCATTCCTCTGTTAAACTACGAACTCCTGGCAAAAAGAATGTGGCCTTATTTAGAACCCTTATTTGGGCTCATTGCAGTTGTAAATACTTAAGGGGTATGTCCTTAGGGCAAGCCCTTATTCGACATGACAGCCAGGCATGGACTGGACATAAGCAGGCAGAGAGGGAAAGCCAGGGATGGTGACGCTATTAGGAGTCCAGGAGAGCGCTCCAGGGTGTTTGTCCTGACTTGGTGGCAGGGCTCTCCCCGGTCCTTTCCGCTGCAGGCTGTTGGACTTTACCGAGTAGCCATCACATGCGTGTACACCTCTGGACACCCCATGGGCTTTGGTCACAGGAAGGAACTTGCCCTGGATGGTTGCTGGGGGCTTTGGGCCCCACTTCCCTTGGGGAGAGATGCTCAGAGGTGCTCCTGATCCAAGCCTGAGGGCATCCTCGCAGCTCCCACACATCCACCTGAGCCTTTCTATTTTCCTGGCCAATAGAAAACCCCGAGCTTTTCTCCTGACCAATGGGAGACCCAGAGCTTTGTCTTGGCCAATGGGAAACCCCAAGTCTGTGACCAATGGGGAACCCGAACTTTTTTTCCTGGGCATTGGGTAGCCAGTGGGAAATCCCAAACTTCTTCCAGGCCAATGGGAAACTGACTTGTCCCTTTCCTGGTTTCCCCCTTTTTTTCCCTTTTGGTTCCAAATTGCAGGGACTATGCCTAGCAAGAAGAGCTGTGGTACCCCTGCCCCCACCCCCACCCCCACCCGACCCCAAGAAATCAATGAATAAAAAAAAAAAAAGAAGAGCTGTGGTTCCCCAGAGCTGGGGCTGCAGACATCTTCTCGCCTTCCCAGCGTGGGGTCTTCTCTAGGGGAAGAATGATGACCCTCGCCACACCCCTTTGTGAAGGTCAACCCCTAGGCATGGCCCTGACTGGCTCCCAGCATCCCCAACAACTGGGGCCGATTTGACAGGTTCTTGTGTGTGTGTTTGTGTGTGTGGCTTTTTTTTGGTCACCCCCGGCGATGCTCAGGGGTTCCTGCTGGCTCTGCACTCAGGAATTACTCCTGGTGGTGCTGGGGGACCCTTTGGGATGCTGGGATTGAACCGCGTCAGCTGGGTGCAAGGCAAACGCCCTACCCGCTGGACTATCACTCTGGTCTCTACATGAGATTTTAAAAAATTCTATCTTGGTGTCTAAAGCCTGCCTGGAAGCTCTGGGGGGCTACTCCTGGCTCAGTGCCTGGAGGAGGAAGGGTGGGAGCCACGGCCTGCCCTCCCCCCCTCTCAGCCCTTTAGGGTGGTTTATGTGGGGGCAGAGGGAGTAGAAGACCAAGGAGGCCCTGTTCTGAGGACACCAGTGTGAAGGACATGCAGGGAAGAGGGGTCTGTGGTCAGTTCTGCACGGGCCTCTCCTTTTCCTTTGTTTGTGGAGAGCGGCCGGCAGCCCCCCGCCCCCTCGGCTGTGGCCGGTTGGTTCTGGGCTGGACTGCGAGCACCATTTGTTCTGCCCAGGGACCGGCTGCCGCTTCTCTGCCCCAGTGGAGCAGGGGGGATCATCGAGCCGGGACGCAGGCTTTGTCGTGGTGCGTGTCACTGACACATGAAGACCGCAGGAGGCTGGAGGGGACAGGGGCGTTTGCATGCAGGCAGGAAGGAGGGAAAAGCAGGGCCATGAGGGGGGCGGGGGACGTTACTTTTCCAAAGTTCCTGGATTTCCCCAGTCCTTCTCTTGGTCCCTCTTCCGGGCCGGCTGACCTTCCCTGAGCTCTGCGTGCCATTTTGGACGTGGTCACCTCTGGTCACCTCTAGTCCCGGTCTCCCTCCCCCTGCCTCCTCCCTTTGGATGGGTCTCGCTGTCTCCTGCCACTGGGGATGGAGTGTGTGTGGGGAGTGTTACATAAAAGCCATATTTCCATCCCCTTTTCGTTTTTCCCATGCTTGGTGCTGGGGGGGGGGGTGTCTCTGGCTGGGACTCATCCCAGCAGTACTGGTACATACCAGCCATGCTGGGGGTGGACCCCAGCATGCAGAGCATGGACTCCAATGTTTATAGCCATCCCCCTTGTCCCCTTACCCAGATCCCAGATTTTTTTTTTTTTTTTGCTTTTTGGGTCACACCCAGCGATACACAGGGGTTATTTATTTATTTTTTAAAATTTTTATTAGTGAGACACCGTGAGGTACAGTTGTAGACTTACAAATTTTTGTACTTGGGTTTCGATTATACAATGATCAAATACCCATCCCTCCACCAGTGCCCATTTCCCAACACCACGGATCCCAGTAGCCCTCCCACCCCCCCCCATACCCCCAACCCACTGTGGGAGGGCATTCCCTTTTGTTCTCTCTCTCAAAAATATGGACCGCTTCATGAATTTGTGTGTCATCCTTGCGCAGGGACCATGCTAATCTTCTCTGTATCGGTCCAATTTTAGTATATGTGCTGCCGAAGCGAGCACCACAGGGGTTATTCTTGATTTTGCACTCAGGAATTACTTCTGGGGATGCTCGGGGGACCATATGGGATGCTGGGAATCGAACCTGGTCAGCTGCATGCAAGGTAAATGCCCTACCTGCTCTGCTACCTCTCTAGCCCCTTCCCCAGACTCTTTTGAAAATAACTTTTTATTAGGGTCGGAGAGGCAGTACAGGGTTAATGTGCTTGCTTTGCTTATGGCTGACCCTGGTTTTTTTTCTTTGGGGTGGGGGTAACTATTCCTAGCTCTGTGGTTGGGGATCACTTCCGGCAGGGCATATAAATTACCTGGGATTGAACCAGGGCCAGCCACCTATGGGGCAAACACCCTACCTACTGCACTCTCTCTCTGGCCCCCTGAGTCTGTAGATTACCTGACCATTCTTTGACTGACGGTCCTCTGTCACAAGATACAGGACCTCCTGCTGCCACCTACCTACAGTTCCTCTTTCCCAGAGTTCTGTCCTGGGATTAACTTGACTTCGTGCTTGCCCACACACCTGCAGAGTGGATTCATCTCCCCTTATTCCCTTGAGTCTGTTCCCAGACGCTCCAGATGCCCCAAACTGAATAATGCCATCTCCTCCATAGAGGACGTTTTGCGTCCACACACAGCCTAGGATAAAGTGTAATCTTGGGACCAGTAAGAAATTAGCAACAGCCAAGTAATAAAATAGAACAGGTGTGTCTTGGGTGTCGGAGGGTCAAGCATAGGTCTTGCCTGCGCAAATGGTTTCATCTCCACTCGGGCAAACTGAAATTTCCGGTGTGATCTTGGGGATCCCTGTGGAGGATCATTAGTAAAAATAAACAAAGAGTTTAATAAACTCATCGGGAAAGAGAGTACTGAGGTGAAGGCACTGGCTATGCGTGTGAGTTGCCAACCCTGGTTTAATCCTCAGATTTACTTATGGTCCCTTGTGCACCTCCAGGAGTGACGCCAGGGTCACCTCTGAGTGTGTCTTCAAAACCTAAATTAATTTAATTAGGGTCGGTGATGTTGCCGGTGGTAGCGTAATCTATGGGCCCAAGAATCTGGAGAGAACTTAAAGTGCTTGCTTTGCACACAGCCCCAGATCAGCCCTGGCACCATGTATGGTCCCCTGAACGCTGCCTGGAGTGAACCCTGATAGCAGCCAGGAGTAAGCCGTGAGCACTGCCAGGCATGGCCCCCCAAGCCAAAAGAGAAAATTGATACAATTGAATAATCATAGCAAGACCCTGTGTAGTTTGTGAGTGTTCTCTCAGAATCTCTCATTTTATTTTGCTTTTTGGGGTTACACCTGGCAATGCTCATGGGTTATTCCTGGCCTCTGCACTCAGGAATCACTCCTGGCGGCACGCAGAGTAACTTATAGGATGCTGGGAATAGAACCAGGGTTGGCCATGTGCAAGGAAAATGCCTCACCCACTGAACTACTGCTCCAGACCCCTCAGAATTTCTTCTCATGCTTCAGTTTCTGGAGGTTCCACAACACTGGAAAATCCACTCTGTGGCTAAGGGGCACCCTTAAGTACCTTTTTCTTACCCATTAATTTTCCATTTCTTAAGTCTGCTGCCCGCCCACCCTTGTTTTCTTTCAGAGTGGTGGTGAGGGTGGTTTGGGTATACCTGGCAGTGCCCATGGCTTACTCCTGGCCCAAGTATCAGGAATCACTTCATGGTGGGACTCGGGAGCACACAGGGTACAGGGGATCGAACTGGCTCAGCTGCGTGCCAGGCAAGGCTTTACTCTGACCCTTACTTTGAATCAGTCTACTTTTGATTCCTTGAGTAACCTATCTTTGCTTTGCTCTCCTGACTGCACCCTTTTTTCATTTCTTACCAACCGTGCCCACATCTTCCGTTTCTCCACTTCCTGGCTTTCTGGTCAGCCTGAGTTGGTGTCTCATTGTGGTCAGGATTTGCATTTACATCCAAGGTGCTCAGTGACCCTGAGCAGCTTTTCATGTGCGGAGCGGACACTCCAGATGCTGAAGGGCTGAAGGAATGAATTGCTGAGTGAGTGACTCCAGCACTTCTGCAAGTAGATGGGAGTCAGTGACACTGCCCGCCTCCGGACCCCGGTGCAAGCAGAATTCACTTTCTACAGAACATGGGGTGGAGAGTCTCCAATAAACAAAAGGAAAAATGGAGCTGGGCTTTTGTTGTTGTTGTTTTTGGGGCCACACTCAGTCACACTCCCAGCTTTCTACCCCAGATCACTCTTGGCAGCGCCCAGGGAACTTTTCTCAGTGCTGGCAATCAGACTGGGGGTCCCCACATGCAAAGCTCCAGCCCCTTGAGTGATGCCTGGATCAAGGCATCAGACTTCCTAGCTGCTTTTTCCTTTATGTTCTGGGCCCCAGGACACTGAGCTACTGGTGTCTCAGGGTGGATGGGAGGTGGCCTCACATAGTGCTGTTCCCCAGGAGCAAGGAGGGCAGACCATAACAGCACACACACACACACCTTTCTCCCTGTCCACTTGTCGGGGGAGGCAGAGACTCCCTGTGCAGGAGACCAAGGTGTCACTCTGGCTTTGCATCATCCTCACCCAACTTCGCCAGGAGCTGGTTATTGACACGGAGCCTGTTTTAATTCACACTTCCCCGCTAATCAATTACAGCATTTATCCATTCATCAGGCTCCTGACAGGGTCAATAACTGCTTTGGGGGTTTGGGGCTGGGGCCCATGTTATCAAGCAAGGAATAATACTGCTCAGGAGTTCTGCCCTTTGAATGAGTAGGGTGCATTCAGGCGCGTGCATGCACACACACACACACACACACACACACATACACACAATGACACATGACACAGTGACACAATTATTTTCCCAAGCCGCTGACTTCCGAAGCCAGAAGCATCTAGTGGAGAGTTCCTAGGGTCCTTTTTTTTTTTTTTTTTTTTTGCTTTTTGGGTCACACCCAGCAATGCTCCGGGATTGCTCCTGGCTCTGCACTCAGGGATTACTCCTGGTGGTGCTCAGGGTACCATATGGGATGCTGGGAATCGAACACGGGCCAGCCGCATGTAAGGCAAACACCCTACCTGCTGTGCTATCGCTCCAGCCCCCTTAGGGTCTATTTTTTAAAAAATTTATTTAGTTAGGTTTTGGATCACACCCGGCAGTGCTCAAGGGTTTCTCCTGGCTCTCCCCTCAGGAATTACTCCTGTAATAATAAGGTGCTGGGGGACCATAAGGGATGCCGGGGATTGAACCTGGGTTGGCTACGAGCAAGGCAAGTCCCCTCTGCACTGTATTATTGCTCCGTTTCCTCCTAGGGTAGAGTTTAATGGAGCTGGTTGATGGGATGGTCTCCCCAGAACAGCACGCTTCACTCACAGGGCATGGTGTTGGCGCACTGTGGACGGGCTGCCTCTAAGAAATACAGGAACAGAGGGGAGGGGGCCGCAGAGCGATAGTCTAGAGGGTACAGCAGGTTCTGTCCCCCATGTCCCATATGGTCCCCCGAGCACCACCAGGAATAATTCCTGAGTGTAGAGCCAAGAATAGAAATTCCTCATCACCACCAGGATAGCCCAGCGGTAGGGCGTTTGCCTTGCACGCAGCCAACATGGCCGACCCGAGTTCGATTCCTCCGCCCGTCTCG